>RJWH01003069.1:0-180123 GCA_004363575.1 Solenodon paradoxus
CCCCACAGTACTCACCAGCAGCCAGACCACGTTGTGGTGCTCCGCTCCCTTGGAAAAAACAGGCACATGGGGTGAGGGGAATCCTCTTTCCCCACAGCTCTTCACAGAGGGCAGGAATAGCAGCAGCAGCTGCAGCCCACCTATAGTCAATGCTGGGAAGTGTCTTTAATATGGGGCAAAAGGGGCAGCTGATTGGGCCCCCTCAACAGACTGGGCCTGGGCAACTCAACAGCCCTTTTGCCCTGCACTAAGGATGGCCCTGGTTTGTTAAAAATGGTACCAAATGACAGTTATATTAAAAGAGCGAAATGCAGAGAAATATGAAAAAAACAAAAACAAAACCATAGTGGCAGCTTCAAAGGGCATGTGTGGTCAGCTACTGAAGAGGAAGGCTGACCACGCTGAGTACGGGGAACACGTGGAGAACTGGGATCTCGGCGGCTGCTGGCTGGAATGTGAAATGGAACGAGCGAACAGTTTAGTGATGTCTTTCATTCATCAGGCCCCTCCCATCTGATCCAGCCATTCCGAGGTACTTACCCAAGAGAAGACACTCCTTTAAAGCCTGTGTTCTCACAAAGGCACACGTGTTCACAGCAGCTTTATTCATACTCATCAGCCTGGAGAGGGTCCTGTGTCCATTAGCAGGTGAATGGGTGACCAGCCGAGCGACCGCAGAGCAAAGATTATGGTCCCTAGAAAGCTCTGTGGACCCGCGACACAGCCTGGTCAGACTACCAAATAATCGTGCTGAGTGAAAGAAGCCACCAAAAGAGTCCACACTCTCAGATTCCATTTATTAAAACTCTAGAAAATGCCAAGTAATCTCAAGCGACAGAAAGCAGATTAGTGATGGCGGGCTTGGGCGGGTGAGGGAAAGCAAGGGGCTGGAGGAAGCTCTTGGAGAGCGGTAAGTATGCTCGTGATCTTGGTTTTGGTGATGGTTTTATAGTAGGTCGAATGTATCGTGCACATCACTTTCAAGGTGTGCCGTTTCTCGGGTGCGGCGGTGACTGAATGAAGCTGTGACCAAAGGTGGGGGGAGCCTCAAACTTACTGAGGTTATTAAAGGCTGTGGCTGCTCCTTTCTGTCTATGATGTTTGGTGGATTTTCATTATAAAGGGTGGATTGGTGGGAGTGGGAATCTCACACCTCAGCCTTTACTGCTTCAACCAAACTATCAAAAAAGACCCTCCCCGTTCATGAGCCCACTCCCGTCTGCGAGGCCCCCAGCGTGTAGACACAGTTCACTACGCAGGAGGAGAGAAAGAAGGTGGTGGCAAGAGGGGAGCTCATTGGGGCCCTAGTGATTAGAAGGCCTGGCTTGGCCTGGGTCTGACTCCCGGCACAGCCCCTGGGTGAGGCCACCTGCCGCCCCTCTCCAGAGGGGAGGGTGATCCCAGGTTCCCCTGCACCCAGCACCCCCAGTTCCTTGAAAGCTCATTTGCCTGAAGAGGCCACTGCTGACTCATAGGAAGGTCACTGACCACCCGCTGCAGGCTCAGGGGACACCTTTAGGCATTCCCTAGAGCGTGGGCATCTCTGAGCCCAAATGCATGGCAAGAAGAGTTCTAGAGTCAGAGCGTAAATCCTGATTCTCCTGGGAGAGCTGCTCAGCTCAGAGCCCTGTGGGTTAAAACAAGGCCCCAAATGCCCCTCCCAACATGTCCATATCAGATCCCTGGAAGCTTCTGATGCAGCTTTATTTGGGAAAAGAGACTTGCAGCTGAGATTAAGTTCAGGGATCTCACGAGAAGACAATCCTGGAGTATCTGGGGTGGGGGCTAAATCCAATGACCAGTGTCCTTATAAGAGAAAGGCAAAGGGGGTTTGAGACAGACGGCAGAGGGCAGCGTGAAGAGGGAGGCAGACTGGGGTGATGGCGCCGCAAGCCCAGGAGTGCTGGCAACCCCCAGCAACGGGGAGGAGCAAGGGGCAGAGTCTCCCCAGAGCCTCCTGGGACTTGGTTTCAGACGCCTGGCTCCCAAAGACATGCGCTGTCTGTGTGACACCAGGCACTGTGGGTAGTTCGCTGTGGTGGCGTCAGGAGGCGCACATAGGTGCTGTGGGACAGAACCCGTCTGCTTCATTCCCTTCCAGACCACGCCAGCCAGGCTGCCCTCGCAGCCCAGATGGGGTGTCTGAAACCAGACGTCACTGACACCCGGGGATCGGCCAGTCTTTGCTGCGAGTGTCCTGAGGGCTGTGTCCACCCCACTACCCCGGCCCCATCATGACAGCATTTCCAGATGTCCCTGAGGGGATGCATTCATCTCTGGTTGGCAGGGTGGGACGCTGAGCTCAGCTCATCTGCCTCAGTTTCCTCCAGCACAGAAAGGGGTCAGAGGGGAGGGACACTAATAGCGTCCATTACAGGACTTCCCTTCCTATAACGGTTGACTGAGTTTCCCCACGTTCACGTTCCAGGCAGGTACCAGAGCCCCAGGCCACCTCAGCGAAGCAAACAGCTGTCTGCTTTGTGAGTTCGCAGCTCTGTGAGTTGGGCTGAGCAGAAATCGAAATTGAAACAACACATTTCGACACCCTGATGCAAGCTTGTCCCAACGTGTAGCTTCAACAAATAGCTGCTGGGTTTTTTTTAAGTCATGCATCATTTTAGCCTTGGTATCGTTTTTCAGTCGATGCTAATTAGCATTATAAATACTTAACTCAATACCTGGCACAAAGTAGGGTTACAATAAGATGAAGACGATGGCGATAAAGTCAAGTGGTGCATGGAGAGCCTGTAGGACCATGCTGGGCCCACAGCAGATGGTCCGCTGATAGGAGTTTCTTTCCAGCTCCTCCAGAGGCAGAAGAGTTAGCAGATGTGCTTGGAGGAGAGCTGGGGCCTCCTGCCTCGTGGTCTAGAAGCCACCACTGGAGACCCACCTGCCCTGTGTCCCGACTGGGCTTTGACACAGCAGCACAAACCCGCAGCCGTTTAACAGCCATCTGCCTCTGTCCTTGGGGCTCTGGGGCTCAGGCGGGCTCTGTCTTCCTGGGGTGGCTGGACGCCACTGAGCGGCTCCACTCTGGGCTCAGATCTGAGTCCTAGGTGTCCATCCTGGGGCTGAGTCTGGTGGGGCCCTGCCAGCCTGAGCATCTCTGCTCACGTCAGGCCACACAAGCGCAAGAATTCAAGTCAACCAACACTGTGGAGGCCTCTTCTCAGACCCTGTCTCCTCACTTTGCCTTGGCCACGGCCAGTCACATGCCCAAGCTCCACATGGAGGGCGGGGACACTCCTGTCACCAAGAGGAGAGGGGAGAGAATGTCTGCTGAGTGGTAATGCCGAGTGTCCCCCTATCCTCTAGGAAGAACCTGCATCAAAACATCTGCGACTTAGAGAGAAAATGATTAGATTGGAGAAGAGATCAGGGAGGGGCCCCAGCAGGGATGGAGCTTTGGGACCTAAAGGGAAACAGAGAGGGAGGGAGAGGAAGGTCAGCAGTGGAACTGGGGCCTAGGCTCCACAAGTCCTGTCCCCGAGATGCTGTCTATCCCCATCCCTGCAGCCACCTTCCACCTTCTTGCCCACAACCACAGAGACTCATTACACCTGCATCTGTTATCAATATCTAATTAAATCTAATGGGGGGACAGGAAAGGAGAAAGGAAGAAAATGCAGCTGAAATAATGAATTGGGTCTAGCTGTCATTGATCAGCCCCGACCACAAGCCAGGTAGGGCCCAAGAGCTGATGTCCTGGGGAAATCGTTCATTTGCTGACATCAACCCATGTGCATCTTAGGAATCATTGAGTCGTCTCGCTGTCATGTGATTTGATACGCGCATCACTGACTTCCTTTCTCCCCAGATATCATGCTTCCCACCCCCACACCCTATGTGGGTGGCTGAAGCCACACTGGGGTTCAGTTTCGCCCTCTGCGGGTAGTTTGTGCAATTGCACCATCTCAGACCCTGCCGCCATCCTGCCCTCCTTTTGAAGTAGAAAGAGCCCTTTATAGTTTGCAGTTTTTCCATGTCTATGATCCCAGATTCCTCACTGGTAAAATTTATTACATACATACTGGACTCTTTGATGAGCACTGATGTACCACAGTGAGCAAAAGAGACCAGACCCCATCTACCCTCTCAGGTCTCATGATTTAGTGTGGGGTATGGATGTTTGAACGGCCATGAACATACTCTTCCAACAAGCCTATGCCAGGATGCACAGGTTGCCATGGAAACACACAGATGGGGCGTTGGTCATCAGAGTCAGCTGCCCGGAGGAGGTGGCCTTGAGCTGAGACTACAGGAAGGACTGGATGGCACCAGACAAAGGCATGAGGAGGGTGGGTGAGGGAGGGCGCGTCCAGGCAGAGGGGGGAGTTTGGTTACCATCATCGGGACCTCGTCTGTCAAATGCCCGGCCCAGGACCTGAAACACTGCAGGAGCTCAGAGAGCGTTAGCTCTGTTTACCCCTTGTTTGTGCTTGCCAGTCATCCAGATGCCCAGCTGCCTCTTGGGGACTCATTCCTCCAATCACCCAGGTGGGGAGGCCAGAGCTCAGAGCGGATGGAGCCATCCTGTGTTCAGGGAGTGAGCTAGTCGGGGCTCTGGCTGCCCCCAGGGAGGCTGCAGCAGGTGGAACTAAGGGGATTGATCATTGGGGACAGAAGACTTGGGTACTAATAACCTCAGCTTTTCTGGAAACAACCACCTCTTGGTGGCAGTTTGCTTGCTGTGTCGGCCTTAGTGCTTCTGATGGGAATGGGTGGTGGCTGAATGACAGCGCAGGGACCCTTCCAGCCCTGACACTCAGGAAAATGAAGACTCACTGCAGAGAAGGATGACTTTGAAGCTGCAGGGAAGATGACTGCAGCCTGACCCAGCTGTTTCCCATTTGCTGGGGTTGGGTGGTAGCTGCTCCCCCCACCCCCCACCATTCTTAGATCCAGAGGAAGAGAAAGGCAGGGCAAGGCCTCTGGAAGGCAGGTGCCTGTTTGCATATTGGAAATAAACTACTCTCAACAAATCCCGGTGCTCACTTCGCTCTGCTCAGTGTTACAGGGAGGCCTGAGACAACCCCTTATCTTTCCCGAGCCTCAGTTTCCCATATGTCTATGCAGGATTGGCACATGAATGAGAATGCCGAGTGGTCGATGCCTCTCTAACCAACCTGGAGATGATCCCAGAGACTTGTCCTTTCCTTCTGCCTCTGCAGGCCTGGGTTCTGTACCTTTGACCACCCACATGGGCACCTGGCCTGTGGCTCCATGGAATGAAAACTCCAAAGGAATTCAGGGACAGTGCAGACCTTCTCACTCAGAGAGATAGAGACGACAGCCTCATTGGTTTGGAGAGACCCTGGAGAATCAGAATGGTCATCTCTCCACTGTTCCCATGACAAGAACCGCGACTATCTCTGAGTCCACGCAGATGGTCCACATTCAGCCTGGCTACCAGCTGTGATGCTCCTCAGCCTCTGGACAGCTGGCTCTCCAAACACCCCTGGCAGCATGGGGGATGAAGCAGCGACTTCCTCCAGATGTGCAGCTGTCCACATCAAGCACGCAACTGGCGAGCCGGGAGCGTCTATTGGAGTCAGTGAACAAATACGAGGCGCCGGGAGTGGGAGATGGAAGCTGTCAGCAGCCTGGTTCTGATAAGCTGGGGACCGCTTTGCTGTACCCTCTCCTCCCAGCCCCTCTCCCCAGGTTTCCATGTCCTATCGCCACAGCTGCGCGCCCCTCACTGCGTGCCCCTCTGTGCCAGAGGTGGTCAAGCACTGCCCATGGGAGAGCGAGGAAAGGGGAGAAGGAAAACGGATGGCGTTTTATGCCCACTCACTCACATTCACAGGCCTCTGAGTGGAGGAATCGGTCAAATCTTTTTTTTTTTTTTTTTTTTTTAAGGAAAGGTGCAGGCGGGAATGAAGGCAAGAAGGCAGGCAGGAAGAGAGAGGGGAAGAAGCACTTTATTTTATTTACTTGTTCACATTGGTTGTTCCTCCCAGTCATGGGTCTTGAACCCGGGACCTTGGGATGTACGTGGGACTGCTCCCAGGTCTATTAGTCTACTGGGCCACCAAGGTGCACCCCTGACACATTGTTTTTATGAGTTTACTCTCATAAAACTCTTTAACTCTCTCTTGTCACCAAGGACCAGGAGCGGTGCTAAGCCATCTACACCCTTATTCTTGTTGGCTGGCCAGGGGTGCCCAACAAACCGGTACTATTAGACACACCCTTTGCAGAGGAAGACATTGAGGCCTAGAGAGGTTATGTGATTTATCCAAGGTCACACAGCTTTGGAGGCCTGTGAACAGGCTGCCAAGGTTAAGATTAGCTTCCAGGTCCGTGCGCTACCCTCACGGACGCGCTTCCTGCCGCGGGGACCTGCTCAGAGCTGGTGGGTCCTGACTGGAGCAGAGGGAGGCAGCAGTCCTCCAAAATCAGCCTCCCTCTTAACAGCAGGCTAGGTGCTTGCAGCTGAATCAGGTTTAAGGTGAGATAGCGGGATCCTGTTTTATTTTAAAATGCAGATATTTTGTTGGTCATGTTTTTGGGTTTTTTTTTTTTTTTTTTGCATGAAGAAAAATAATCTTTTAGAATATTGTATTAAAATTATTCACTTTGGTGAGTGAGATTCTTGGCACCTTCTTCTATATGCTCCTGAGGGGACCGCCCCCCTCACTCCAGCGCCTGTCCTGCATTACCGCACCCCTCCTTTGGAGCCACGCTGGGCCAGGAGTGGCCATCCCTGAGTGTAAGTGCATCAGCTCGGTGCCTCCAGCAGATATAAGCCAGTGTGGGTTGTGGGAAACCGCATTCAGAAGCTGTCAGGTCTGCCTCTGCAGCTGGCTAGCTGACGGAGCTCGGGCCAATCAATGCCCTTCCCAGGGCCTCAGTTTCCTCATCTTGAGAACCAGTTTGGTGATAGCACCTCCCTCCCATGGCGGGCATGTGCTCGGAACTGATTCCGATGTCAGGAGCATCCTCTTGTAACGTGTCTGTGTGTTACTACAACGATGCATCTACCAACACATTAGCAGAAGCGTTCTGTGAACACCCGAGCACCTGGGGAATTTGAGAACTGGGGACAGGGAGTGGAGCGTCACCTGCAGGTGCTGCTGGGAGGCAGGATTGGAGGTGGAGCTGGACAAGTCCCCTGATGGGAGCAGGTAGGGAGGGAGTGGTGCTTTGTCAAAGGGTGCTGCAGCCTTCTCGGGCAATCTGATCATCTCCTAGAGTAATTTATTCTTAATTGTGGTAACAGAGATAATATGAAACTTACCGTATTAACCATTTAAGTGTACAATTCAGTGGTGTTAAGTACTTTCACATTTTTATGCACCATCACCACCATTCATCTCCAGTTTTTCCCTCTTGTGAGATTTAGCTCTATCCCCATTAAGCACTAACTCCCAATTCTCCTCTCTCCCCAGCCCCTGGCAACCACGATTCCACTTTGCATTTCTATGAATGTGTCTGCTCTAGGAACTGCCTGAGTCTAATTGTACAGTATTTGTCCTTTTGTGACTGACTCGTTTCACTTAGCATAATGCCTTCAAGGATCATGTGTCAGCATAAAATCTGATAATTTTATAGGTGCTGGGAATGACCTGGAAATGGAGAATGGAAGGAAGGAAAGATGAATGGATGAATGGATGGGTGAATGGACAGATTAAAGAAGGAGGGGTGGAGGGAGGAGGCAAGGGGAGGGAAGAGGAGAGGGGAGAGCTGATGGCGGGGAGGAAAGGAAGGGGCTAGAGAAGGAGGAAGGAAGGGGAAAAGAGGGGAGGGGAGGGGAAGGGAAGATGAACGCATACTGATGTGTGAGTGGATGGGTGAATGGGCAGACGGATGGAGGGATGCACAGATGACGGGCAGGATAGAAGGATGAATTTCAGCTCATATGCAGTGTCACAGACTGAAACAGAGACATAAGATGCCCAACTCCAGAGCAGCTCCCACTATAGATAAGGAGCCAGTAGGCTAACACTTCCTAGAAGACACCCCAGAGTCCGTACTTAACACAAACAAGAAGTCCCACTGGGAGTGTGATGAGGCCAGCTGACCACACCTCGCACGCCCGGCCTTCCCAGCGTTGCCATCAGGCGCTGAGAGCCGAAGGCATTTCTGTTTGGGGAGGAGGAAAGCGGAACCAAGAACTCCAGACAGCAGGCATGACGTGTGCAGAGGCCCAAAGGCCAGCAAACCCAAGACAGAGAGACCCTCTTTGTCTAAAAAAGTAGCTCTGGGTCTCTGGATGAGGAAGGAACTGAGTTCGAATCCAGACATTGCTCACTTTTGACTGTGGTAAGTGGCTTCACCACTCTGAGCCTCAGTCTCTTGAGCTGTGAAATGGGATTATGATGCCATTGTTCACTGAGTGTGGTGTTGGGGGCCTGGAACAATCACAAAGCATTAAACTCAGCGTAAGTGCTCAAGAAACGTGCTGTCTTCTTCACGCCCCTCCCGCCCGGGGTGTTCAGGTGGGCTGCGGCAGTATGGAAGGGCCTGGCCCCTGCAGAGCAAAAAAAACCCGGCAGCTGCGCAGTGGGTCCTCCGAGACCCTACCTCCCTGCCGAGCGGCTGAGGGCTCCCTGATCACCTCTAACGTGCACCTGCCATCGCTTTATTCATGAAGATTTGCATCGATTTTGCCATAAACTGTTATGAATTCAGCTTCTGGAAAAAATAACATTGATCCCCCTGCCTCGTAATTTGTCTCTGAGCTGCAGGCCTGCTAATGGTTTTCCCCAAGATTTACGCTGGGAGCAGGGGACATGTTTCTAGTCATCCACTCTGCCGTCACATTTGCTTTCGAAATTTTCTCTGGTCACTTTGTCCCCGTGGTTGAAAAGGGGCAGGCTTGAGGACTGCAGACCAGGGACCCTGCTGGCTGTCACCTGCTCACTGCAGGGGGATGAAGGAGAGGGTGGAAGGGAAGGAAGATGGAGGCGGGGGAAAGAGGAGCAGCCAACACCCACAGGATCCCCTCCACGTACCTGGCACTGGGAACGTCGCTTTCCTCGATGACTCTTAAATAAAACCGATGCCATTAGCTCTTTAAAACGAGCAAACCGAGGCTCACCGAAATTGAAAGCGACATGCAGAGATCCCACCCTACGCCAGGGACAGAGCCAGTGCTGCAGCCCCAGGGGGGCCGAGGCGCGTCTCCTCCCTGGCACACGGGGAGCGACACGGCCCAGCTTCCCTGGCAATGTGGTTCTGCCACCACTGGGACCGATGGGATCGCACAGAGGCGATGTCAGCTACTCCCAGCCCTGGCCCTTAGACACATCCTCCCTGTCTTTCTCTGCTTGGGGAACAGTGTGGTTGGAAGCTGAAGAAGGCTTGCTCAGGAATCACCGCACTGTAACAGGAAGACGAAATAAACGATTGTGCAAAGCCACTAAGAAGCTGGCAGTTTTCATGCGCTGCCCTAACGCAGCACCTGGGTGGCACGGGGGAGGGAGCGAGGGAGGCCCAGCCCACGAGGGCACCCTTACAGGTGGGGCAAACACAGCGTCTTCCTGGGAGTCAGACCCACCTGGCCTCACACTCAGGCTCCATCAGCAGGCAGCTTGTGAACAGGGCGAGTCCCTGTCTCTTCAGCTTTCTCGTCTGTGACCGGGGCGACCGGCCTGCTCACAGCACCATCCACTCACTCGCACATACGGAGCGAGCGTCCACTGTGTGAGCGGCGCTGTCCTGGACGAGAAGCAGAACAAGTCAACCCCCTGCTCTCAGGGAGCCGAGGGGGCAGCAAAAGAAAGATCAGTAACGTGTGCACATCAGATGTGGGCCCATGTCTCCGAGAAACACAATCCAGGAAGGGGGATAGAAACTGGCGTTTCAGATCAGGCTTCCTAGAGAAGGTGGCCTCCGGGGGACTCGTGTCGACAATGGGGGGCAAAGCATGTCCTCAGGAGGGGCTGGCATGGGTCTGAGACCAGAGCAGGTCTGTCGTCTCTGAGCGGCCCTAAGAATGCCGGTGTGGTTGGAGGGGGAGATGAGAGGAGAACAGGACAGGGGAGGTGAGGGTCCAGTTAATGCGGGGCATATGGACACTGCACAGGCCTGGGCCTGATGGAATGGACAGATGTCCCTGGAAGTTTGCAGCAGAGAAAGCATAACTGCACTGAAATGCTAATAGAAACTTTCTGGTTACTACGCAGGGAATGTTCTCCAAGAGGCAAACAGGTGAGCAGGAAGCTTCTATTAGGCAGGACAGAGGACAGCGCCTGCCAAGGTGATGTGTGCAGAGGGCTGGCCACACCCGCACTGCAGCCTCATAGAGGAGGGAAAGGAGCCTACGCTGCTTGGAGGGGATGCACCTGCCCAGACCCGGGACACCTGCCGGGGTTTCTGGAAAGCTTGGGCCTCTCAGCCCCGACCCATTCATCCCTGTGGGCTGGGGTGTGGGTATCGGAGGGGACCAGTGCTTCCCACACCCAGACCCTCATGCAGGGGCATCAGCTCCCTATAATTCTCCTGTGCTGTTGTGCCAATATAGGTTGGGAATTATCGAGAATGCCCTTCGTAGTCACTCTCAGGTGCAGCGACTCCAGTCCCGGAGGTGGGGAGCTCAGAGGAGCTCCTGCAGGTCCCACCAGGGCCCCAGACGTGCCCCTGCTTCAGCCTCCTGCAAACCCAGTTCACTGCAGACACGGTCCCCCAGACCAGGAGGGGCGGGGGAGATGGGGTGGCCTGAGGACCCCCTGTGGGGCTTTCTGAGAGTGTGCTATTGCTTTGTACACCTGTGTACCAGGTGAGGGGCAGGGGATGGGCTTTCCTCTTCCATTTCCTGGCCAGCGCAGATGCCTGGTGGTACTCGGTAACTATGACTTCCCACGTGGGTGCTTCTGTGAGACGCATGTGTGTGCACATCAGGCGGGGTCTGTGCATGCCTGCATGTTTGGGTGGCATCAATCTCTGGGGACACGTGTGGGTCACAGTCCTGTGCGTCCATTACAGCTAAGACCTGCCAGGTGTGTTTCTGCACCACCCACACTTCTGAGTTTTCAGGAGAGAAAAGGTGCATGTGTGCCCGCACCCCACGGCCCAGCCCTGCCCCATGAGGAATTCCGAGGCCGGGAGAAGAGTGGAGGCAGCGAATCCTGTAAGCGATTTAATTAATGTTCCTCTTTGGGAGCATCTGTGAGGGCTGGGACCAGGCTGGCCTGCAGAGCAGGACTCTGTGCCGAGGATGAGCAGGGAAGGAGCAGAGCAGTGGAGGTGCCAGGGGACGAGGAGAGAGAAGACAGGGAAGCCAGTGGGGAGAAAGGTGACCCACTGAGCAGCACGCGGATCTCAGTGACACAGCCCCAAACAGCCCACATGAGAGCTGAAAGATTCTAAAGCATCAGGGAACGGCACGTCCTGGTGACTCACAGTTAAGTCCAAGGACACGGTCCACATCCATCCCAGGGACCAGGGTTTGCAAGCCAGGGCTGGAAGGAACAACCATGATGAATGATCAAAGAAAACTATTCTTTAAAAAGAAGGAAGCAGGCGTTGCATACAACATCCAGTCATCCACTCACGAGTTTCTCCACTGGAGAAACTCTGTCTGTCTCGCAAACCCCAGCTGCATTTTCCTTCTCACACAGCCGGCGACGATGCCACTGAGAGCCTTGGGCAAGCCCCACCCAGGGCGCCGGGGTGGCCCTGCTTCTGGCTTCTGGACACTCGACTGAGACCAGCACCTGACCTTTAACACTGAACTCTTAATGGCTCAAGACCCCTCGTGGGCACTGAAGGAGGCCTCTGCCTCCTCCAAGTTTTCTGAACCTGCCTAAGGGCTGGGGGTATGGTCACTTCTGTTCTCAGTTCCTCTCCCATCGAGCTCCCCATCCACTCACCGCAGCTACTCCGGCTGCCCTGGCCCAGCGTTTCCTCCTCTCACTCACCAGGCAGCATCAGGTGGCAGGAGTGGCCGCATGTGCATCGGGTGGCGGGCGTGGCCGCGTGTGCATAGTGCTGCAGGGAAATACCTCAATGCTGCCAAGCAGAGCGGTGACACGTTCTCGCCAAAGAAGAAACCCTCCTGGTCACACGCTCCACGGGCCATTGCTCCCTCTCCACTGTCTCCCCTTTCCTGCAGCTGGATGACCTGCGTAGCTCCCAGTCTGAAGATGAACGGCGCTCCATTGAAAGTGATCTTTCTCTTGTTGACTCCAGACAGAACTCTGTCCAGAGACTTGGGACAGCAGATTGGGGTTGCCTCCTCCCGTTTCCGTGTACCCCCAATTCCTTCCCGCGGCAGCTCCTGGCAGTTTCACATGTGTCCTGACGGTGCGCTCTTCGTGGTCGTGTGTGCGCTTCCGTGTACGACAGTGGAATTGCATCCCTCGCTGGGTCTGCGTCACCCGGATTCCCTGGGCGCGGCTCTCCCTCCTTCTATCTGGTTGCCCTGTGGAAACGAACTTGAACATCTGTCATTTGCCAGAATGACCATAAAGACAGACTTGAATGATCACTCTCATTCACAGCGGCAGCCTCTGAAGGCGGCTCTCATATTGTCTCACATTATGGACTGGGAAACAGGTGAAGTGACTTTTCCAAGGTAACTGAGTGAGGGAGTGGCAGAGCAGGGACTTGAGTCTAGGCCTGCTGATTCCAGTGTCCCCTCTATAATCACTCTGCAAGGCCGCCTACTCCAGCCCCTTCAAAATTCAACATTCTAGAATAAATTGGGCCTATAACCACAGTGATAATAATAGCTATTACCTACTACCTACCTGCTGTGGGCCAGGGTCTTTTCATTATGCCAAGTTGCCATGCACAGTTGCACAGGTAGGGCACTGCACAATCTCAAGGAGCACCATCTCCCTGGAGCACAGTGTGAATAGCGCCCCCTAGGACTGTGCAGTGGGTGCCGACAATTCTGTAGATTTAAATTGTTCCTCTCCTTTGCAGTCAAGAAAAATAAGTCTCAGAGAATCATGTGATTTCCCAAAAGCGCACAGTCAACGAATGGCAGAGTGTGGCTCTGAACTTTTTGGAGTGTAAAGCCTGATTCCTGGAGGAGTGTAGACCTTTCAGTCTACTGTGCTGCACAGTCACTGGTCACCATCTTCTCAAGCCAAGCATGCCTTCTACTTTCCTGAGAACTGCTGCCCAAGCAGAGAGTCTTGAAGATCAGCTTTGTCTCCAGGGGGCAGGCACTGGACATGGCAGGCCTACCACGCAGTTGCTGCAGTGCCTGGCGTGAGTTCTCACTCACCCATCCTCTCCATGCTTATCAGCTCGGACCAGGGGCTCATGCTCCCCTCACCCCGCTGTATGGTGAGCTGGGTCCCCATGCACCAGCCGGGCAATCATCAAGCATATCATGCCAGAAGCCTGTGGGGAGGGACAGTAATTCAAAGGAAGGAGGTCTTGAGAGAGCCCTAGGTTTTGTTCACAGCATTAAGACAGCTTCAGAGAAAAGCCTTTATTGCAGACAGAAGAATATTATTTCAGAGCTATTCCCCTGACCCATTACAGCAAAATAATAGAACTTTAGTTTCTATATATTTGTCATGCTTAGCGCACATGTATTTCAAGTATATTTGACAGCATATAAAATTGAGGTGAAATATTGCAAAATTGGCCAATTCGTGTACATTTTAAATGTATTTCCCTTATTTGTTACACTTATTTTACATACCCACACAATCCATCTTTGGAGCTGGAGAGGCAATAAATGGTGAATCAATACGGCGAAAGACTCAACATGGGATGTGAAATGTCCTTTTTGCCTGGCATCTCCTGGTTCCGACTCCAGGGAGAAAGGGCCACCTTCTCTTGGCTTCCTGGGCACCTCCACCTCTCAGGGAGCCGTCGTCATTGCTTTCAGGCTAAGTCTTGAAATCCCTTCACTTCCCCTCTTGGTGGGAGCAGGGGACCAGCTTTTACTAACAGCTCTGGCAAGTTCTATGTGTCTGACCTGGAGGTCTCATTAAGTGACTCATCTAAGTTCTAAAGCGGGGGTTCTGATCCTAGAACTTTTAGGGGTCTCACTCAAATGATGTGCCTAATTTTGAGTATTTCCATAGACCCATTTGGCTGCAAAAGAAGGTTAAACGTCTATCTGGGATTCTTGAGGTGGGCTCCGTCCTGCAAAGAAGGGGTCTCTCTGGCTCCACCTCTAGAAAGTTGGGTGGGCAAGCCGGGTGAGTGTGCCCAGAGCCAGAGCTGCATGGACATGGCTTCCGACCTGGATCTTGCAGATGGAGCTTCTTACATGCAGCCCTCAGGAGACCTGACGTAGATGGGCTCACTTCTATGGATACTCAGCAGTCCTTCCCAGGAAGGCCACCGCGCCAGAGCGCTTAGCATCCCTTGTCCACATCTGCTGGGTGCTGCAGGGCAGGGAGGAGTGGTCATCACTGGGCCAAGCCTCAGAGCCTGCAGGGGTACAGCTCACCACCCTGGTGTTCCTCCTTGTGGACAGTCACAGGTCAGCACCTTAAATGTAGGTCCATGGGGTGGGGGGCAGGGCTCGGATCCTCACACCTGGTTTGGTGCTGCCTTCTTCCCGTAGGTAGGTATTCAAAGGTAGATTGGACCCCCATCAGGGTGACCCAAACCACCAGTGACTTGAGCCTGCAGAGTCCGTCACATTTTTCCCTCTGTACTCAGCCTGGAAACATCTCCCTCTGACACCTGGAGAAGAATTTGACTCTAACTGGTTCCTTCTTATGTGCTTAGCTGCACCCGACACCCAGAATAGCCCATTGGCTGCTTATTTGTCTAACCTCCTCCTTAGAAAGCTGGGGCCATGCCTCATTTACCTGTGTTCTGTTGGTGTCTTCGCTGGCGCACAGGAGATTTTAAGAAGACGGATGGATGGATGCATGGATGGATGGATGCATGGATGGATGGATGATGGAAGGAAAGAAGGAAGGAAGGGAGGGAGGGAGGGAGGAGAGGGAGCTGTGAACACAGAAGGGCTGAATTCCTTATAAGCAGACTTCTGTACTCTTCAACCTTTGGTAAATGGGCCTGTAAGCCACCCCTAACTTTTGTGTCACCCTCCCAGCAAGGTGTCATCCATAAAAGCCTCATTAATATCTCAGACAATGGAGAACCCGGATCAGCCACATCCCTCCCTCCATTAAGGATGAATACCCCTCAGGGGCACAAGGAGGCTAATGCATCTCTCCCAGTGGCTCTGGCCAGCTGCTGACCATCAGGGAGCCCATTAGGGAAGACCAAGAGCTATTGATCCCCAGAGAGATGCCTGGGGTCCCAGGGCAGTCATTTCCTAGACCCAGCAGTGGAGGGGACGAGGCAAGACCCTTCTCACTGCTACCAGCTGGAATCGAGCTGGACCTTGGAGGCCTGAGGTGAGATGGAGCCTCCAGGGAGCTGAGCTGGGAGCAGGATCCAGCACAGCCTCCTTTTTTCACAGATGATAAAGCAGGTCCAGACAGCTCGGACCACTGACCCAAAGCTACTCACTTGCAAATTGATTGCAGACATGGCCCTCCTTCTCCCCGGTCTTTGTATCCATGGCCTTTACAAGCTGACGCAGCTGCAGCCACCGCAAGGAGGGTCCTCTCCTCTCTCCCTTGAAGCTGGCTTTGGCCCCGGGACTTGTCTGACCAACAGCGGCAGAAGAGCTTGTGCGGCAGTTTTGAGCTTTATTACGTAATTCGGGTCTCTCCTTTGCGTCTGTACCTTTGATAAGAACCTTCCTGGGTTAACCCGCAGGCAGAATGAGCAGGGCTCAGCCAGCTCAGTTGCCCCAGCCAAGAGATGCCACGCCGCCCAGCTGACCACCGCTGACCACCCCCAGCCCACCCTTGGACTTGGGAGCAGAGAGATATGTCTAATCATGTGCTCTGGAGGTTCTCAGGTTGTTTTGCAGCGTGACTGTGACAATAGAAAACTGACACCCAGTGGCCCAGTCTCCTCTGGTTCCCTGGTCAGTGGCCGCACTCTCAGCTCTTGTCGGGACCGTTGTACCTACAATCACAGTAAAGCAGCCTCCCCTCCTGCACCGCGAGGCTTCCAGATTTTTCTTCTTTCTTTTCCTTTTCTTCACATGGCTCTTTCTTATTTTTCTTTTTGCTACCCAAGTGTGCTAAGTACAAAAAAATGATGTTGAAGCCGACCTTGACATGTGGGGAGCCGTCACGTAGAAGCCCTGCTGGTGAGAATCAGAAGATTCTGGGCACTGGCTGTCTGGGCCTGTGAGATGGGGACTTGCACTGTCCCCGTGTTTTGACAACTATCCTCACCACTCCTGCTTCCCCACTGCTGGGGCCGAGCGCCTTCACCATCTATCTTTGGCTCGTGCTTTCCTTGCTGGAGAGAAATTTCTTTGTACGTGTCTCTGTCAAGAGTTGGCAAACAAAAGAGAGACCTTGGGGGTCTCGTGACTCAAGGAAAATAAAGAGAGCGTGTGTCTTTGCGGGAGTGATGGGTGGATTTTCCACGTACTGGAAGCTTAAACAGCAGCCGGCTTCTCTCATGAATGCTGGCCCGGGAGCAGCTTGGATTTTCCGTTCTAGCCCAAAAAACTCCTTCAGACTGTGGTGCGACAGCCCTCCGGTCTTCCCTCGCCTGCCCCACGCCCCTGAACCCTAAACTCCAGCCAATATGACCCCCCGCTGCGGCCCTGCCCCCGCGCTGTGCCTCTCACCACATGCGCCCCTCCCTCAGGCTGTGTGTTCCACTCAAATCTCATCTCCACCCCGAACCCTCTCACCTCACCCCGGTGAGGCTTGCCCTTGCTTCCTCTTGTACCCCCAAGCCAGCCCCATCATAAACCCCCGTTTTAACAGCCTTCCCAGACTGCCCCAGGTACAGCTGCTCCAGCACAATCCCTTTTCCCCTGCTGCGGGGCTGGAGTTGGGGGACAGGCAATGTGGTCCCCACTCCATGCCCAGCTCGCTAGGCTATAAACTTCTTACCAAAAGTAGCTTTGGACTGAAATTGAATGTCCGTGATTTGCATAGCTTTGCATCTCATTTGCATAATACTTATTTTCTGTCCCCAAATGCTAACATTTGTGCACAGTTTGTTCCTGACCCTCCAGGTTTCCCATCATTGTCCTCAGTGCCTCTGTCTTCTGACCTTCTGCCCGACTCTACTGGGACTGACAATCCTTGGAGAATCACCTGGTCCAGGCCTGGGGTTTGGGGGGGAAGAGGGCAAGGGCCCCTCTCCTTCTTTCCTCCCATAATGCAGCTGGGAGCCTGCTCCTGGAAATCGCAGCCTGGCCTCTAGACTTGGTGTTGGCTGACGTATTCCCTGCTGTGTCCCACGCCCAGCGCGGGGTCTGGGCGTGTAGGAGATTAGGAAGGGCCCGAATGAATGCGCACAGGCACGCGTGACTGAATGAATGAGTGATTGGACTGATAAGGCAGAGATGGAGTGGGGGGGCAGTGATAGGGCACGGGGGAAGCAGAGGAGCTGGAGACTTGAAGACGGAGCCTGTGTAGACCCTCAAGAAATATCTGTGGCTGAACATGTGAGCGAATGGATAAGGATGAATTACTGGGAAATTGGGAAGGGGATATTGTCCATAAGTCACTTAGGGCGTTCTGATACCTACTCGTCACTCAGTGTGAGTTCAGTCCCCATCCAGCCTCCTGCAATCGCAGGACTGCATCCACATGCAACCTACATATGACATCAGGATATGTCCACGTGTGATCAGAGGTGCTCATCCACGTGTGATCTCCATATAACCACAGGGCTGTGTCCATGTGTGCGCTACATGTAATCATGGGGACAAACCCACACATGATCTGCATGTAATCACTTGAACCCCACTGGGAACACACCTATCTGTCATTCAACACACTCTCCCAGATGCTGGGGGCCAGAGATGGAGCAGGGTCCAGCCCTTAGGGCTGGGGGCTGGGACCCCACAGCCTCTAGCACTGGAACCCAGCTTCTCTGGGGGCTTCTCGGGAAGTGGACGTGCCTTGGTCCTCAGTTATGAGGCTATTTGGATTAATAGAGAAAAAGGATGACAAGCAGCAGGAGAGCTAGGACAAAGGAGTGATGATAGAAATAGGACGAGGATAAAAGCAGTAGAAGGTGGCATTGGGGACAGGGGGCACACCCGTGCTGTGTACTGAGTAGTGTGCCATCCCCACAGCTGTGGCTCCAGACGCAGTCACATCAAGAGGTCATCTCCAAGGGGCAGTCTTCCCCTCAGTCCCAGGTGGAGCAGCCTGGACTAACGGGGCCCCACGTGCCGGTTCTGTCACTGATCCAGCAGCATCACACAGAGGAAAGTTCCTCCAGCTCAGCAGCGAGCAGTAGGGGCCAGAGAGCCTGAGGTGGGATGTGGAAATCAGGCAGGGCAGGAGCAAAGCCAGAAAGACTTCCTGGAGGCAGCAAGCTGTGCTGAACTTTGGAAGATGATTGGAGGAAGGAAAAGGCACTCCTGGCCGGAGAGAAGCCCCAGCAAGCCCGGGCCTGAGACAGAGCAGGGCAGGTATGAGGGGACAGACGTGAGATGCGGGGGCCCAAGAACTTTCAGGGGGACAACTCAAGTTCAGGGAAGATGACTGAACTCCACGTGGGTAAGTGACTTCCTCAAGGCCACACAGCATTTTACTTCCAGAACTCTTGTTCCTAACTCAAGCCTGGCACTACGGGAACAAAATGTTAAGGAGGGGTGGGAAGTATGGCCAGGAGTATCCTCTCAACCCTGAATGCATCTTATTTTAAGCATGTCTTCAGACATGCTCCTATAAAGAAATGATGGGGAACATCACTATTTGGTCTATGCTCATTTAATTTTAGTCACTTCTAGAAAAAGATGTATTTGTTTGCCAGGGAGACAAATAGCAAGAGACTTTAGGATGATAGACACAGGTCAAACCGTTGTATTCCAAAGGGGATTTATGGGTTCATTCCACTTCCAAGTTGGGACAGGGTGGACTTCAGGCACAGCTTGATCCAGGGACTCAAACTGGGTCTCCAATACCGGATTTCTCTCACTTCACTCAGCTTGATTTCTTTTATGTTGGCTTCCTTCCCAGAAAGATTTCCAACTTGCCTCTCTCACAGTCACGTTCAGCTTGCATGGAGCTCAGGGAGAGTCCCACTGAGTGAGTGTTGCTGGGTCTGAAGACCTCTCCTGACTATCCCTGAGCTGATCACAGTGTCCCAAGAGGAGGTGTCCTGAGCGCTTCCTCTGAGGTAGGGTTGGAGAAGATACCCGAGTAAAATCAAGATCTGATATGAGGAAGGGTGGCTCCCCTAACAGGTGCTCCTAAAAATTGGGTGAGCAAGGTTCGACACCACAACTACCCTTCTCGAGGCTCTCAGAGTCCAGCCAGGGGGAGCAGCAGCTGTGCAGCCTGCCCCCAGGAGTCTCGAGGAAAGAGACACCAGCCCCAGCCGCAGTGGAGGCCACGCCCGCCGCGGATTCCCTCATCTGAGTCTCTTTTTGCAACCTGATGCCTCATCATCATTCCTGCCCAGTCCCCCATCTCAAGGAGTCTCGACATAAATTGTGATGGAATTTTCTGACCAAGGGTCCTGGAGAGCTTGGGTTGTAATCTTGGCTCTACCTGGAACAGCTGTCGTCTTGGTCAAATCGCTGCCCCCTTTCTGAGCCTATTTCCTCACTTGTAACATGGGGAGAATGGAGTGGCTACATCGTTTAAGCAGCAGAACACATTCTTTCAGAGCTATTATTATCGAGAAGGCCGTATAGGACATATTGAAGTGGAAAGTTCCGGTTGATGCAGGGGTGGCGGGGCCGAGCCCGGAGCTCAGTCCTTCCCCTCCCCTGCCCCACGGTCTGAAACGCACTGGCAGCTTGGAGGGAGGACCCGGCTCTCAGGCCACACAGCACGAGGGAAGAGCACATGAATCTATGAACTGGGTTTGAATCCCAAGCACACGATACACTGGGTAACTCTTGCTGCCTCAAAGCTCAAGGATTTCCAGCAAAAATGATGCCGTCTCCCTGACGCGCCTGCAGGTCTGAAGGGTGTTGGGGGTCTAGGCTGGCCCACAGGGGTTGACTCTGTCCCGCCTGCCTTTCCTCCTTTGCTCCTGGGACGAGGAGACTGGCATCTTCTGTCACTTCCATCCACGTGCCATCGACTAAAACAAGTGTCCCGGCCAAACCCCCAGTGACGGTGGAGAAGAACACTCCCTCACACGAAGTCCCAGGAGGGCCGAGGTGAGGGTCGAAGCCCACAAGTCCGTTTATCGCAGCCACAGTCTAACTGGGGGAACTTAGACAAGGGACTTCAACCCCATGAGCCTCAGTGTCTGCATCCAGTTAACAGGACCTATGACAGCCACTGACCAGGGCTGTCCTGAGAATGAGCTGAAAGCTGCTTCCATGCCACTTGACCCCGAGTGGACACTGCCCCGAGAACTCCCACACAGACACTGAGCCGGGGTGCTGGTGCGAGCGCATCCCTGCGGTCCCAGGGCAGCACGGGACGGGGAAGCCTGGGGTGCGCGTGGGAGTGTGTGCACACACGTGGGGAGCCCGCCTCTGAAAGGCAGATGCTACAAACCCTGCTTTCTGATGCCACTCCGAGACTGAAGTCGCTTTCAGGGCCCGGCTCCCAGATTCTGCCCACTGCAAAAATCATCATGTTATAATTACAAGTTAATTAAAGCAGAAGAGATCAAAGCCACTTTAGACAGATTAATGATACAGCAAGCGCCAGAAATTTCACCGCTTCATGTATTAACCACATTGTCGTTTTCACTCCACTTTTTTCCCCTCTTTTGTGTCCACCGAAAAGCCTTTCATATCTTTTCTCTGCCCCCCTCAATGCATGAGGAATTTGAAGTCCTAACAGCTGCGAGGAGCTGTCAGTGGAGAAGGGGCCCATTCAAAGGATATCAGAAAAATCAACGAGCCTTTTAGCTTCTGACTAGAATGAAGCTGCCACCCGCCTAACCCTCTTCTACCTACAAAAAAAAAAAAAAAAAAAAGGAAGAAGAAAGAAAGACGACCTAAAAAACATCAGTCGTTAAAATCAGGTCAAAGCAGAGGGAGGAATTGGAGACTGGACTCTAGCTCCCCACCTCTCCGGGGAGGCCCTGGGAGGAAAGGAATGTCTCGGATGCATCGCTGCTGAGTCCCCTGCGCCAACGTGCATAGACCGAGGAGAGAACGTGTGGAGAGGACGTGTGGCAGGCACGGGCTTCGGACTCCTCCTGGTTCTGGAGGCAGAGCGCCTGAGCCCAGGAGGCCAACGCAGCCAGACTCTGGTGAGGACCCTCTGCCTCCTTACGGACTGTGCCCTCCTTGTGTCTTCACACGGTGGAGCGCAGAGAAGGGGAAGCCACCTCCTCGTGACTCATATTAGGGCACTAATCACATGCACGGGGACACCATCCTGGTGACCTTATCTCTTCCTAAAGGTCCCACCTCTCCTAGCACCAGCACATGGAGGGGCAGGGTTTCATCACAGGCATTTAGTGGAGACACACATACGCAGCTCATCCCAACACGCGGGTGAGCATGCCACACACGGCATCCACGTGTAGCCTGAGAGAAACGCTTGAGGCAGAGAGCCCAACAGAAAAGGAAATAGCTAGCTCACACCCTCCTTCACTCGCTGGGTATTGGCTGAATGTCCACCATGTCCCAGGCTGGGTGGGGACCCAAAGGCAAGTCAGATGCTGTCTCTGCCCTTGTGGGTGGGAGCCCGCAATGCAGAAAGGTGGTGTTAAGGAGCTGCGTAACGGAACCTCCACGCCCCTCCGTTCTCAGGGATTCCAGTCAACATTTACCTCTCTCCTGCATAGAGACCACTCAGCGGGAGAAGAAGGAAGCTCTCCTCAGGCTCCCAGGTGGATGGAAGCATCTTTATTTTCCATGTATGGCTTCCAAAGTCGCATCCAACGGATGGCCAGAGAGAGAGACAGAGATGGATATTTTGATAAGCCAGAGCTGGGCATGGCACACATCTCTTTTCTCCACAGTCCCCTGGTCAGAACTCAGTCACCTGGCCTACCATGTGGCAAACAGAGCTGAGAAATGTCTGGCTGGGTGACTGCTTCCTGGGTGAGCCGCATTGCGATGAGGAGGGCATGCAAGGTGTTGGTGGCAGAGCCCGCCTCTCTCCCAATGAAAGGAGCACAGTCTCACGTTGACACTTAATGGGAGAAGCTCAGGGGCCAACAGATGCACATAGGAGGGGCCTTATGTCAGCAGCCTGCTATTCTATGACCAGCCACTCCCTTCACATAGCTGATGAAATCACAACTTATTATTGCGACCTAAAGTTCTGTGGGTTGAACGGGCTCGGCTGGGAAGCCGTTACTTGGGTCTCTCATGAAGCTGCAGTCACACAGCTACTAGTCCAAGATGTTTCTTCAATCACAGGTCTCGCACCTCACCTGGGGTGGTCAGCAGTTGGGGGTGGTCAGGGACCTCTCTCTCTCCCCAGGTAGCCAAATTGGCCTTCCTCTCAACATTGATCTAGGTAGTGAGTTTTCAGATGACAGCTGGCCACCCCTGGATAAAGAGTCTAAAAGTCCAGGTAAAAAGTACAAAAATCTAGCCTGGATTCACATTCTTAACACCAACAGTTCTTAACGGTCTGTGGTTCTTTCTCAATAATAATAATAAGACTTCCAGAAGATGACTCTGGATGAAGCACAGAGACTAGTTTGCAAGAGAGCAGGGAAATAGGCAGGACAATGCCTTATGACTGTATTTTTTTCTGTATACGTTTGAAACTTCCTACTCACATCATCTTCCATCCCTTCCATCATTAGAGGAATGAGGGCTGCAGAATTTTGTGCCCTTGACTTGACCCTTTTTTCCATTCTAGAGTATTTCTGCTGGGCCTAGTCCTACAGGTTGAGTCTTAGAGAACTTTTCACGCTGGAGGGCACTTATCTAATGCGAAGACTGAGGTCTACAAGGGAGTGTGAAGACACCTGCATAGTACCACGAGACAGAGGGAGCAAGTCAGCGCCATGGTCAGCTCCCACTCTGTCCATCACCGCGGGCTGAAACAGTTTGCGAATTTTTTGCACAGCTGCTGGAAGCTGGGAAGGCGAAGCACTCAAGCACCTGTCAGGGAGCACTCAAATTGAAGTGGAAACTGAGATTCTGCTTTGGGAGACACGGTATAAGGAAAGAGAACTCACCAAGAGTCTCCAGTTTGATGCAGTAGACAGAGAAAGACTAGCAAAAGCCAAGTCATATGAGGGCACAGGCAGGGGTGGAGAGGTGTGGTAGAAACCTTTCCAGGTACTAAATAAAGTCCTCTTAGCCACTGCAGGAAGTCCCTATTATGCCTGTCTTATATTCCAGGATAGAGAAGATCAGGATGCCCTCAGACCTTACAGCTTGTTGGTAACAGAGCCAGGACTTGAGCCCAGGTATCTCTAAACCCAGACTTGATGCCCTTTATGGCACCCTGTAAGCTCCTGAGAAACTAGGCACCATGCAGAGTATGAAACTCAGCAGGGTCTCAGTAGAGGTCAAAGTATGAAATGAATGAGTGAAAGAATGCTGAGTGTATGGGTGAATGCGTAAAGCATCTAGGAGAAGGTGAGTCTCAAGCTGTATTCAGATGCTAGACTGCAGTGGAAGGTCGAGTCATGTTGGTTCCCCTCTCCCTGGGAGGGTGCTGACCATCTCACCCAAGTTGCAGCTGAGTTGAGTTGAGGGGTTCATGCCGTAGCATCTGGATATGGCCGTCCCTGCTTTCCTGCCTCACAAAGACCTTACTTGAGGTAGAGGAGAGGTTCCTCCTCGCCTGCGGGTTCTAGCTGGGGTGGGGGAAGGAGCACATTATCTCCCTGCCATGGTTCAATCTTCTTAGAAACATATCATGAAGCCATCCTGTCATCTCTGCCAAGGCTAGATACACCCCAATGACTGGCGACAAATTTGAGCCCGGGATTATGTTCTCAGTTCATCTGTCATTAAAAGACACAAAGGATCTTTGAAAAAGGAAGATAGGATAGGAGAGAGGTTTCTTCAGTTACACCCAGGGAAGATCTTCTCAGGAGAATTAACAAGCTCCAGCATGGGAGAGAAACACTCAGGGCAGGTACCTGTGAGGAGAACAAGGAATTCTTAGGGGGCCATTCTGATGCAAACCTGTGGGAAAAATAGAGGGATGACCAGAAGGAACTCATCAAATCCCCAAACGAAATCTTCTGGAACAGCCTTTGGAGAGAAGATTCCTAGATCAACCTCCCACTTTACAGATGGGGAGCTGAGGGTCACAGAAGGGCTGGAATAGACCAAGGTGCCACATGGAGGAGAGACCAATCAGGATCAGACCCGGGCCCGTCTTCTTTCTTATCTGAGGAGAGCCATAGTCCTCCCCATCCCTCTTTGTGAGTATCATCTTTCCCCCTTGACGGTAAGATTTTTTTCTACAGACCAATGTTATTTTCCTGTATCACATTTCATGAAGCCACTTCAAATCCAGTCTACTTCTGGCCCTGGGGCCCTCTAAGGAAGACGCAGTAAAGAGCATTTTCAGGGAAGGGATTCAGTGGCTCACAGAGCAATTAGACTGTGAGTGAATGACTACGTGAGGACAATGGGCTCTGGCGTCTTCACAGCTGTGTTTTCTGAAACTGCGAGACACTTTGGACTCCAGAGCCCAAAGGTTCAAATCTTAGCAGGGTGACTCGGGGCAAACGTTTCTCTCTGACTCAGTTTCCCTGTGTGTGAAAGGAAGATGATGCTATAACTGCTTCTGGGAGACGAAATAAATGAAGTCAGGGTTTGGGGTGCACCCTGGTGGCCCATGGTCAAGTACAGCCTGGGAGCAGTTCCACATACATCTGAAGTCCCCCCGGGTTCAAGACCAATGCGATCAACTAAATAAAGATAAAGAAAGTGCTTCTTCCACCTCTCTCCTCTTCCTGCTTGCCAATTCACCTTCATTCTGGCCTGTACCTTTCCTTTAAAAACTAAGTATTTGAAAGCATTTGGAAGAGAGGCTGGCACGGAGTAAGTGCCCAGCACATGTTAAATAGGGTGGGGTCAAGAGGGGTTACTGGGTGGAGACTTGACTCTGGTGGAACTAGAAAGCTCTTGGAAGGGGCATTTGTCAGACTCTAAACACTTAAGAGCTAAATCCACCTCAGTCATGTAAGCTTGCTGTGTGACCTCGGGTAGCTGATCTAACTCCCAGCCTCAGTTTCTCCATCTGGAACATAAAGCATGTGAGCTAGGAAACTCATTTGTGTTCCCGGGGCTAAGCATATGGGCATCTGTGGCTGTTCTCCGGTCCAGTGAAGGGATTGGTCTCCACAGGCTTGCTTTACTGGCATCATCGTAAGTTCCCTCATTCGAGCTTGTTCCACCGGCTCTGGTCCATCTGAGGGACGTTGTCATGGATCCCAGAGCCCGGGCAGCCAGGCCAGGCCATTAGAGCCAATCCAGCTGTCAGGCAGAAGGCTTGTCTGTGGGTCCTCAGGCAGGCCCCCACCTGGCCATCACCCTCCCTTGAATCCTGCCATCCATACCCAGATCCTGGTCACCCCAGCTCCAGAGCCTGGTGACAGTGAGCAGCCTGTCAGAGAAGCCAAGCAGAAGCTCCCCGAAGTGATGGACGGGGCAGCCCTGTGCCAGCTGCTTCCTGCATCTGAGCGGCAGTGGATCTGACAGTCTGGTCGGCGAGGAGGCGGGCGCCTTCCCTTCCCAGCTGGCCCGGCATGAGATCAAGGGACAGGTCTGTCAGCGAGAGTGTGGGAAGGTCCACTAGACTGTCTCAGTAAAGAGACTTCGGTGAAGAAGGGGAGCCTGCTGGGGAGCTTGAGAGCAGCTTTTCTGTCCCTCCTCCTCTCTGTGCTTACTAGGCCATGCCCAGTCAGGCGTGGGCAGCAGAAAAGGTGTGCGCTGGGCACGAGACAGGCCTGGGTATATGCTCTCCATGCCCCTCCTCTGTCACCTATGGCTTGGAGCAGGTCATGCCCCTTTAGAAGGCTTGCTTTGCTTATCTAGAACGTGGGATCCTCCTGAGATGCCCCGCTTTGTGGGGTTGGGGAAAAGTCCAAAAGACAGAAGACACAAACAGCTAATACTTGCATGTCACTCAGAATATGCCAGGTCCGGTTCTAAACGCTTAATCAGGTGAAACCGAAAGCTGATCATGAGCTCGAGGACGTGTCAACACGAGAGGGCGAACAACGCCTCTGTGGAGAGAGATCAGGACCACAGCGGCCCAAGACCCTGGCTCTTAGGACAAACACTGGTCACCCAGAGGCCACTCCTGTTGCTCTAGGAAGCCAAGGCCTGGGAGCGTGGCCTCTTCTCCTGAATCTCGTTCTCAACCTCCCTGGCTCAGCGCTTTCTTGTTCCTGCCCCACCTCCCAGCCTCATCGCCCTCTCCAGCTCCATCCATGCTGCTCCCTCCTGGTCCTGCCCTCCCTGTGTGGGGAACACTCCAACTGACCTGCGGTGCCTGCCCTGCCTGAGCTCCCGCGGGGCGCTGGAGGAGAGGGGTGGAGGGAGTACCCACCTCGGGCCCTCCCCTCCCTCTGGGCTCAGATTCCTCTGCCTCCTGCCGTGACTTCACCCACGGCCCCTCAGCCACCTGCTGGGTTCTGGTCCTGGCACAGTCCCCTTGACCGTGGCTTCTGGGGAAAGAGGCAGTGACTGCTCACTCCTTCTAGAGGCCCTGATGTCCCTCACAGACCCCATCCCACCCGCTACCTCTGCACACATAACCCTTCATGAAACTCTTCAATTACCCTCTGCCTGTGCCCATGGTCTCCCGGGGCCAGGCTGCTTCACCCTCCAGCCCCGTCTCATCTTCCTCCCCCACGTCTGCTTCTCAGCCCCGTTTCTTCTTCTGTCTCCAGCCCCATGCTCTCTCCGTCTTCTGGCCTTGTTCTTTCTTGCTCTTTCTTGTTCCTTCCCCTCCCATCACTCATGCTTTTTCTGCCTCATTCTCTCAATCTGCGCTTCACCTCCTTCTTCCTTTCCTGTCACGCACTGCATGAAACCTTTCTTTTCGCCAACAGGGTCTGCGAGTCTTCGAGACAGCATAACCCCCAGAGACAGCTGCCGCTCTGTCATGTCTCCTAACTGCTCCCAAGCCTCCAGCCTGGGTCTACCTTTGCAGTTTCCCCCAGAGCTTCAGAGCATCGTCCTGGGGGAGAACCCCTGACTACTTTACCTTCAGCAGCAACGAGTCCCCTAGGAGACCCTGGAGGGCAAAGTTGCACAGTGAGGGAGGGGTTCTTCCCTCTGTCCTGAGCCCTGCAGCTCCTGCCAGCACCCTGTAGGGCTCGCCAGCTGCTCAGATTCCATAGCCCCACGTGGGAATCTTCCCTTTCCTCCATACCCCGCTCCCACGGGCCGCCAGCCCCTCCCCCAGAGGACCACCCTCAAGCTCTCCCTTTTCTGTATCCCCCACCTCAAGACCAGCAGCAGATCCTGCAAATTCTATCCCTGGAATAAATCAGCATGTCCATTTCTCTCCGACTCCCAGCACCCGGTCCACGCCACTGTCACCCGACCTGGTCATGCAAGAACCTTCTCACTGCCCTCTCCGCCTCCACGCGGGGCTCCCCAGCCTCCAGCCTCCACCCAACAACCAGAGTGACTGAAGTTTTAAAAGCAGAAATCAAGTCATGCTCTGCTTAAAACTCTGCACTGACTTCCTGTACCTTATACTCAAAGCCAACACCTGCCGTGGCCCACAAGGCCCTGGGAAGCTCACCTCCTCTTCACTCTGCCTACTTCCCCAGCTGCTCCCGTGCATGGTGTCAGACCTGCCCAGCCCCTGGGAACCCCAGACAACAAAGGACCAGAAATCCTCTAGATCCTTCTGGTCCCAAGGCCCAGTGTCTGCTGTTGTTAGGGCAAAACACGCTCCTGTGATGGGCGAAGACATAGCCGCCAGCTATGGCACTGCCTTCAAGGCAGCGGTTCCTGCAGGAAGTCCTCCCTGATCAGCCCAAGGGCCCACTTTTCACCTTTGACCTCCTGCCTGAGACTGGCCCACCCACCTTGTCCACACAAGGGGCATCTGCCTGAGTTTATCTTTGGTCATTTGGAGGAGAGGGTAGGTAGATCATGCAATTAAATCGCATATATGAAGTCTGATCAAAGTCTCCAGGCACAAGGGTGTGGTCTGGGGTGTAGGTCACCCTGAGGGCTGCCAGTCCCCTTGTCTTGAGTGCCTCTTATCCACTCACCCTGCCTCTGAAAACACTTGTCTTTAGCCCTCACCTGCCTTGAGTCTCCCCTCTTTATCCCATTCCTCAGATTCAGAGCATCTGAGGGGGAGGAAAGAGAAGGGAGCAGGCGATATATTTCCCCAGAGAGGTGCTATGAGCTCTCTAGGGAAAAGCAAGGCCCTGGACCCCAGCACCTGGGAAAGGTCAACCTCACAATCTGGGAGTTTTCACTTAGACCTGTCTGGTTCCAGTCTCAACTTGGTTATCATTAGCGCAGTAACTTTCCAGCAGGGTGATAACCAGCAATAACTGATCTTTGCTAAGAACGTGGGCTGGACACTACGCCTCTGCTTTCCTTTCACGCAGCCGCAGGGCGCTGGCGTTATTACCCCAGTTTACAGACAGGAAACTGAGACACAGAGAAATTAAGTGGCTTGTCCAAAGTCAGAGACCCTGCGAGTGGTAGACATGCAGTGCTCCGCTGTCCCTGTCCTTAACACCCTCTTCCCACCACGCCAGGGCCGTGTGCCCCTCGGGGGTTGATTTCCATCATCTTGACGTCCTTAATAATTTTTGAATGAGACGCCCTGCATTTTCACTTTGCACTGGGCTCTGAAAACCATGTAGCTGATTCAGCTGCTGATGTCAAGACGACTTTGCAGCGTGATGGTGAGATTTGGGGATAGTGACGTGTCCCTGGCATCCTGCAGCCAAGCCCCCGGAGCAGTGAAGCGAGGAAACTGCATTCCCACACACACATACCCTCGAGGCGGGCCGTCTGGCTGACAAGCCAAGGGCCATGACACCTGTCGCCCCTGGTCTCATTGCTAAGTGCCTGCCTTGTGCCAGCTGACGGACCCACTTGCGGGTGAGCGTACGCCAACACTCCTCACCATCTCGCATTGCGTTCTGTCTGTCACTCCCTCCTGGCCCATGTCAGATGGGTGCCCACATGTCATCGTCACAGTCCAAGCTGCACCCACCTCTCAGTTGGACACATCACTTCAAGCTCTTGGGGTCGGGGATGAGGACAAGGGAAGACGCTTACCTACGGGCCAGCTCTCTCCAGCCAGGCCCTGGCCACTCTGCCTCCCGGTGTCCCCAGCCACTTGCCAGTTTGCTCAGCATCTGCGCAGGCAGGCAGCTGTAGCCCTGCTGCCCCCAGACTCTCCCCGAGGCCCCGGCCCCCCTCAGGCGCTGCGTCAACACCGAGCTGCTCTGTCTCACTGGGACATGAGGATGCATGACAGGCAAGGGGGATGGGGGCCCTGGGGCAGAGGACACAGCCGTCACTTATCTACCTATTTATCTGCCTGCTTGGCAACCTGCCTGTCTGCCTTTTCTTCTGTCTTCTATTTATTTATCTGTCAATCTATCTTTCTGTCGGTCTTTTCATCTACCACCTGTCTCTCCGGGTGTCAGTGCTCCCACGGCCTTCACTCCTCATCGCCTGCCCGAGGGAATCCGAACGCGTCTGCAGCCTCCCGGGCCTGCCTCCCTCCGCAGCATGTCCTGGAGCTCCTGCGGCCCCCACAGGCTGCTCCAAGGAAGGTGGGGACGCAGGGCTTCCGAGGACTCTGCCGTCACACAGCACCGCTCGTGGCCACTTCCTCCATCAGCCATCAGTCCCTCCACTCGTGTGATCCTATGGCCCGTCGGCCCTCGCTGTGATGTGATGACCCCGCCATCACCACCTGCAGGCGCAGGGAGGTGGGCCCCAGACACCGCGCCCAGGGCCGCAGCAGCCTGGGCACCAGCCTGTGGGCGGAGTCGGGTGTTGGGGGTGGAGGGCCACAAAGACCATCCACTGCCCACACCCCGATCTGGACCTCAGAGAGAGCATGAGAAACCTTTGCCAAAAGGCCCTCTGAGAAGAGGTCCATCTGGTCCGCAGCGGAGACCGGCAAACGTTCGTCAAGGCGTGAAGATGTGGTCGGTACAATCATGCGGAGTCACTGCAAATGTTCAGCTCCGTCCTGGTGGCAGGAAGCCTGTGAGCGAACAGGTATGACGGTGTTCCCTTAATTCTTCAGTCCCCAAAACAAGCCCTTCAGGCGGTTGGCTGACTCCAGCCTCGAAGCCAATGATGAGACGGGCCATCTGCTGAGCCCTGTCTGGGCGCCAGACCCAACTTCCTAATAACCGGGGGAAGTCGGGGCTCTCATCCTCTTAAATACGGCACTGAGGAAACTGAGGCACGGAGTGTTATGAGGCACATGGCCTAAGGTAACCCCACCAGCGGGTGGCAGAGTCCCTCAGAAGGTTCTACTTTAGACCCTTCCGGCCAGTGCTCAGCATCTTGCAGCCCTTTGGTCCTGTCTTCCTCACACCCCACAGCGAATCTAGCCCTCCAGAAAATTCTGTTGGCTTCAGCTCTAAAAGATCTTCCCGTTTGGAAAACAGTATGGAAATACCTCACGTAAAGGTCGATCTACCGCTGGATGCAGCGATCCCTCTCCTGGGCATGCACCCAGAGGACACAAAATCTCTAATCAGAGAAAACATCTGCACCCCTGCGTTCACAGCGGCACAGGTCACAACAGCTGAGACGGTTCCAGCCACCGAAACGCCCGGCCACAGGTGACTGGATACAGAGGCCGTGGTCTAGACACTCAGTGGAATTCTCTGCAGCCACTAAAAAAAGATGAAATCGTGCCCCTTGCAGCCACCTGGATGCAACTGGAGGGGGTCACGCGAAGTGAAACAAGTCAGAAAGAAAAAGAAAAGTGCAGGATGGCATCACTCATGTGTGGGATACAATAAAACGAAACAAATGAAGACACAAATCCCAACCAAAGCAACGGGGCCCAGGCCCGTGGCTGTGGGGTGGGGGAGGTTGGAGGGGACAAGGCGGGGGTGAAGGGCCCTGGACCTCTGGTGGTGGCTGTGCCGTGTGACATAGAGACAAGGATGTGGTTCAGTATCCTAAACTGAACATGGCCTTGCGAACTAAAGAAATGACAAATATTGCCATCGGAAAAATCAATCAACAAAATATCTTCACCAATCTAACAGCTGCTCACCCCACGCCCGCAGTCATGCTGGTTGGAGTCCCATCATCTCTCACCTGGTGATGACACGCTCCCACCCCAGTCCGGCTTCCCTGCAGTAGCCGGAGGCTCCCTGTGCAAACATCAGGAGGCACAGTATAGTATTTCCTTGTCCTGTTGGTCCTCTGGAGCTTGCACTGAGAGTCAGCCATGAACCATGGTGCCCTGCCCTGCCCATGTCTGATCTCCTCTCCCACATCTTCACCTCTCCCTCTGCTCCAACGACTGCGGCCTCCTCACTGTTCACGGAATACACAGCAACTCTGCCCCAGGACCTTTGCACTGGTGGTTGTCTAAGCCTGCATGCTTCTCCCCAGAGGCCACCTCTCCCACGGCTTGCAATTCTGCTCACACCCCACCTCGCCAGCAACACCCTTCCTCACCATGCCCGGAACACTGCCTTTCCTGTGTGTTCCTGCCTCCTCTACGCTGCATTTCCCTTTCTCTGTGTCCTATAGAGCCTTCACTGCACTACATAATTGAGTTATTTATTGTGCTTTTATGTAACTGCCTGTCTTTCTGCATTAGAACATAACTTCCAGGACAAGATATTGTTTGTTTTGTCGCCGATGTCCCAGCTTCTCTAGCAGAATTGGCTGGTGAAGGGTACGCAATAATATTTGCTGAACGGATGTGTGAACCCAGCCAAGCCATCCTCATCCAATGCCTGCTCTGTCCTCAGGCTCTGAGTAAGTGGACATAGAGAGCAGAAGGGGATATGTATCAAGGAAATGACACTTGACTGGTGCCCCCAGAGAATGTCCTCACGACATTGTAGATGCCGGCACCTGGACAGGAGTTTCACACCAGCTGGACCTGGATGAGCTCAAAGTAATGTTGCTTGTGTGTCTTTTTTTTTTTTTTTTTTTAAAGCACATCAATCAGAAGAGCCCTCCAGGAATAGGTCAGCCCCTCCACGGGACTCCTGGTCCTGTCCCTTGAATGAACAAATCAAGAAGAGAGTCTCCACGCTCCCTTTGCACAAAAAGAAGTCAGAGAAATCGAAGTGGCATCTAGGAAGCTGCAAAAAGAACCTGAGGGTGTTGGGTCAGTGAGGAGGGCTGTCGAGGAAGCTTGGTCAGAGCTAAACTGGCTGGCTGTACCGGCTACGAGGATGAGAGGGGACAAAAGGAAATGTATGTGCTACCCCAAAGGGCACCCTTTTGGCCTAAGGCTGATGAGGATCTGGGCACCGGGCATGTCTGAAATGGCAAACTCACCTAACCGCTTCCTCTCGTCCCCTAAGATGTAGCCCCGGCCATCACCTTCTGGCCCCCGGCCCTGTCAATGACCTACGGTTGACCTTAGATGAATGACCTCATCTTTCTAGGTTTTAATTCAACTCTTTTAGAACCCCAGCTATCAAGACCAATCTATGGCTCTGAGACTCTATATTAATGCATCAGTAATAATCTGATAAATATTTTAACCCAAGTGGGGAAAAGAGAGCTGGGAGAAGTTTCCCACTACGCTGGCCAAAGAGCCAGAGAACTGGTTTGAATTCCAGTCCCATTCCTCACCATTTGCCTGCTCTTTGTCCTCCCAGCTTCTGTTTCCACATCTGTAAATAGGGATAATAATTCCTTCAGCCTAAACTTGTCAGATCCACAGTGTGTCAGGTGGAGAAGGCAGACTGGAGGTGGGAGCTATTATTACAAAGAGACAGAGATGCTCGTAGAGGGTGGGTGTGATTCGGAGGCTTCAAAGGAGCCACGACCATGGGTTTCAACCTGGGGAGGGAGAAGCACCGCCTTTTCCCCTGTCATTCTAGAAAGACACACGTTCCACTGCAGAGGAAATCAAGAAGTGTTTTTGCCTGGAAACTGAAAGTAGCCCATCGTGTCTACACTGCTTTATAGTGCGTCACCTTAGTTAAGCTGGAGTGACATTTCCCAGCATGCCCTTCTCTGTAATTCTGGGACTGCACCCTAAGGATGCTGGATCAGAGTGGAGAGGATACAGTGTCAGGCCAGACCGAATTCATGGATGAGGGTGGATTAAGCAGAGACTCTGGAGTAAATGCATTCGCTCAGGGAGCTTGACTGCCTGTAACAGTCTGCTTGGGCAAGTGACTAGAACCTGGACACAAGTGTGGCCTGCAACAAATTATAATGCCAGTTATAATGCCAACGCTGCCCTGGCAGAGCACAGAGCAAGGTGCTGAAAGACTTGAGAAGTGAGTTTATCAGACGAGAACTGGTCAGCCTTCTTAGCGAGTGCAGACTGCCCTGGAGCTGGTCTGCCCTTGGTCTTGTGACCTAGAAGTTCTCCGGATGCTTGAAGGGTCTGAGGTGGATGGGGTGGTGGATGGAGATGAAGCCAGGCCTCCCGGGAGGGTGGTAAATGGACCCTTAAGATTCTGGAGAGAAGCGATGCCTCCTTCTAAAGATAATCATTTTCTTCCTGAGAAAGCGCTTCTGGATTGCTACCGGCCCTTAATGGAGATCAAAAACTTGATCACGGGCCACCAAGTCACCACGCCTTCCGGGCTGCTGCACGTCAGGAGCTGGGTGTTGCCTGAGAAATAATGCTTTGCATCAAACTATTTGCTGCAGCAATTTCATCATGAATGACAGCGGCCTCTACTGTATCAGCTGAAGCAGGTCATGAAGCAACAAGTCACCTGAGTGAGAGCTCCAGATGCCCCCTCCCCTGCTCATGCTCTCCCCCAGCCCACCAGTGGCCTCCTGCAGAATTTTCTGACACACGGACCAATGTAAAAAAAAATGCTTGCTTTACAGTTGATTCTGCACCAGAGCCTGGCACCATCCCCAAGGGGGCAGCGGCCACAGCGCAGAGTTGTCCTGTGGGCCAGTGGTGATGGCCACCCTCCCCTGAGCAGAACGTGGAGCAGTGAGGCTGGCTGTTTGTTGAATCTGAAACGAGGGAGGACACAGGTATGAATCTACATGTATTCATGCGTCGTGGCTCATGATTGGACTGAGTCATCAGGTGCTTAGAAGGAATGCAATTGGAAAATTGGTGAAATGAGGTCTTCAAAGAAAGTCTGTGATTAGAACTTTCCGAACTGACAGATTGGATGACTGTCCTTTGTAAACTCTCATCAAAAAGTGACCGGAGTCAAGGAGGAAGGGCGACATGATGCATTTTGAGGATTTCAGTCATGACCCGACGGGATCCTTAGGGCCATGGCCCCGTGGTGGAAGGGTGGGGTGGAGGTGACATGCGAATTCAATAAGCAGACTGTTGATCACCTGGCCGAACTGGCTCTTGTCACTGCTCTGCACCCAAACACCAACCCAACACTGACCCCCAACACGGCTCTATGCTTGTTCTCATTCATTCTCCAGACCCTGGCCCTGGGTATGGAGCTGCCTTTCCTGTCCACAGTGGTTCTGCCGAAACCTCCCCCTGGAGACGTACGTGAGGCCTTAGTTACCATCCTACCTTCTGCACAGCTTGGCTTCTGTCTGAGCAAATCTTTTACAGCAACTAAAGTGTTGCAATGGGCCCATATTCAGTTAATTAATTCATCTTACCATGGTCTCCATCACCTGGAGCAGCTGGTCTGATCAAACGATGGAGTAGCCTTCTGAAGGCTCAGATATGACACTGGCCTTGTGGCAATTCCTCACAGGCTGGGAGCAATATCCTCCGAGGAGCAGTCTATGCTCTGGAATCAGCAACCAAAAGATGGTGCTATTCATCCCATAGCCAACACTCTCTGGTCTCTAAATCAAGGAATGGGTGTGGGCATGGCTCCTCTCACTATTATCCTGCATAATCGATCAGGGACATTATTGCTTCCTGTTCCGGGGATGTTAGGCTCTGTTGGTCTAGAGAGGTATTAGTCTGCAAAGATTGAATGCTTCCACCAGGAGACATAGCGATGGCTCCATTAAACTGGAGTTGAGACAGCAACCAGGTTACTTTGGACTGAACATGCCAATAAATCAATGGGCATACAAATGGGTCTCCACGCTGACTAAAGTAATTATTTCTGAACCTCAAAGAGGGATTGGGTTACTACTCTACAATGGGGATGGAAAGGAAGATGCCTTGAATTCAAGAGCTCCTCTGAGGCATCTCTTAGGATTCTCCTGTGCTATGAGCAAAGTCAATGAAACCACCACCACTCATTACAGGTAGGAAAGCTAATGGTCCAGATCCTTAAAAATGAAGCCACCCCATCAAGCAAGAAGCCATAATAGGCCAAGGTTCTTGATAAGAACAACTGAAAGATAAAATGTGTAACAGAACATTACAAATACCAGCTACAATTACATGCATGACTAGTTGATGAAACGAGGAAGATAGATTTGAGTATTTCTAATTTTATATGAAAAACTTCTATATATGTTAATCAATTCCTTTTTCCCCATACTTCACTTCCCCGCCAACTAATACAAGATCATTAACAGTATTTGACTTATCGTTCAGTATTTAAACAATAGGCTATCTAAAAAAAGGTGCTTGACTCAGCTAGAAAAGGTGTGAATATCATCCAAAAATGGATAAAGGATTTTGTAACCTTTGGGGGAAGATCAGAGTGTTTTCAGTTGTCCTAGGATACTGCATTCTGTTAGGGAAAAGTAGGATTGTGTTAGGATCTTAATTTGGAAGGTAAATATGCTTCAAGGAGGTGGGTAGGTGTGCCAGGTTGACGTGGATGATCTAGGGTGGCTTTGGGCCAGGTGCCTTAGCTAAGCCGGGACTACGTTTCCCAGAATCCCTTTCCTTTCCTGATTCTGGAATCCACTGGGATTGGAAGGTAGTGGGGAAGCAGTCACCATGCTTGCATGCAGGAGAGGGTGTAAGTTCAGGCCTGGTTTTGTTCCCCCACAGGACTCACCTGTGCTGTGCAGCTTCAGGGTGCAGTGTGCCAGCTCCTTCTGCAGGTCAGATGCTTGGAGCTGGTGAGAGACAACATGAGTTCAAGTTCGCCACATGCGTTTTAACTGTTCTTGCGGGAATCATTGTTTTCCTCATTTTGTGTCCATTTTCTTTCCCAACTGCCTGCCCGGCTGGCTGGGAACCAGCCGCAGCTGCAGAGGTCCAGCCTGACATGGACTGTTGACCCATCGTTCTCAGTAACATGACAACTCCTCTCTTTAGGGCTCCTGCTGGGCCTGCTTCCTTACCAGACCCCGAGATGGCGTCTCAGGTTGGGTGACCGACAAGAAGAGCCTGGTACAGAATTCCCATGTGAGGGATTTACTGAAGGAACGCACTCCAGAAACACTCTGAGAAAGTGAAGCACGATAGGAGTGGGGGAGCAGTTATGCAAAGGGTGGGCTCAGCTCAAATCTAGCCTCAGCCTGAGCCTATGGGGGGCTCTGGATGGGCCGACACCACAGAGTTGTCCCACCACTGAGGGGCGAGGTCAGCATTATGCTCCTTGTATCAATCAGTTATATTCTACAGACAGCCTTTTCTGATGAAAAGACTCCTGGGGGCCAAGGAGAATTCTCAGGAGACAGGGTGGCAGGCAGCTCAAAGCAGCTGGGGATATGCTGGCCTGGGACCTGGTGGGGCCCCAACAGCACCTAGTATACATAAGAAGGTCTAGCTTTGCATCCCACTCCATTATCTAGTAGCTACATGATATCAGGCATGTTTCCCAAATTCCCTAAATCTCAATTTCCTCACTCATAAAATGGGAAGCATAACAAGGCATAACATATGTAAAGGTGCTTAGAACAGTGCCAGGCACATCACAAGATTCAGTGGATGTGACTATTACTTAAATTAATAATAATAAAGTAGCTTAAAAAGCAGGAGTCAGAAGTCTGAGTTCTGGTCTCAATCTGCAACCTACTGGCCTCAGTGTCCTCGCCTGTAAGCTTAGACTAATTGGGTGACAATGCCTGTGTTCCCTACCCTGGAGGGGAGGTCACAGTCTCTGGTGGGTAGAAGAGCACCCTCCACACCCCCAAAGATGTCCACGCCCTAATTCCCCCCAGAGCCTGTGACTATGTTATCTTACATGGTGAAAGGGATCTTGAGACAGAAAGATTATTCAGGAGCATCCAAGTGGGCCCAATGGAATCACAGGGGTTCGTTTAAAAGGGAGGTAGGAGGGTCAGAGTTAGTAATCAGAGATGTGGTGATATAAACAGAGGGCTGGAATGATGAGACAGGGCCATGAGCCCAGGAAAGCAGGTGGTTTCTAGGGCCAAAAAAAGGCCAAAACTGCATTCTCCCCAGATCCTCCAGAAGGAGCCTGCGCTGCAGACACCTTGATTCTAACCTAATGAAATTGATTGCAGACCTCTGATCTCCAGAACTATGGAAGAATCCATGTATGTTACTTTTAGTCACTAAGTTAGTGGGTTAGCAATAGGAATCTAATACCAGGTCCAAAGAGACAATGTGTCTGTGTGCTGTGACCCCACTGTAGACATGACCCTGGAGTCCTAGGGTCATGAGGACTTAGAAGGGTCTTCGGAGATTTTACCAGCATGTGCAGATTCTGAGCATTAGGCACTGCCCAAATCAAGTCTGAATCAGAAAGCAACTTTCACAGAGATGGTGTAGACTCCAAAATTACAGAAATGTCTCAAGTTCCTTCCCACCATTTCCCTCTCCCTCTCAACACACCACGGAGACCACCCACACCCATCTGACAGATTCAGGGAGCTGGAAGGAGAAGACATGTCAACCTTTCTTCTGAGGCAAATTCTCTCATTGCTTAGTAGTTCACTTCATCCAAACCAGACTTTTCCACGTTCTAGATTAAACCATAGAGATCTTACTCTAGATTAAATGTGCCAAAAATGACAGCTCTTGTCTCTTCAGACCCTTTCTTTTTGAAGGCTAGGGCCGAACGTGTCAGCTGGAAGTACATTTGATTAACAGAGGAATTCAACTTCATTAGCTACGTTACAACGAGGACAAAGAAGAGCCATGTGGCTGTCTGATCCAGCAAAGCCCTCCTCCCCAGGAGGTTTCCTAGCAAGGATTAGGAGAGAATAGAAATTCTGAATGTTATCTGTTTTCTCAAGGGTCACTGCTCATTGACTTTAATGTTAGACTTCTGGATAATGAGGGAAAATATGACTCAACAAGGAAGCTCCACTCGTACTGGTCTGGAGCTGACTTTATATCAGTCACGTGACAGACATTCCCAAATTCTCAGTAACTCACAAGAACAGTAAAAATTTCATACTCCGACCTCGAGAGCCCATGTCATGAGGAGACAGAAATAAGTCAATTTACCATCTGAAATGTTCTTCAGAAAAGAGAGACATAAAGGTTATAGAGAGGGTCTAAATTTGCCCCAAATTGGGAGAAAAAGGCCAGGATGTCTTCCCAAAGAGGACTTAATCTGAACCTAGTCCCAAATAGTTTGCAGAGTTTTCTAGATTAACAAGGAGATTCCTACAGGGAAAGAGTATGTGCAAAGGTCCTGAGGTATAAAAAGATAGCTCAAAGTGTGTTTGGAAAATGCAAGCAATTCCAACTAACTGAGTGACCTATGACAGAATGACAAGAGAGGAGGGCAGGGGTCAGATGCTGGAGCACTCAGAAAGTGAGGTGAGGCGTTTGAAGTCCTCTTACTGTTCTTTGATCGCAGACTTGCCCTCAAAAGAAACACTAAAGGCAGATAGAAGGCAATTTTGCTCATGGGGCGATGACAATGGCATTTCTTTATACAGTTTGCAGTCTCTGGTTTTATCTTAATTCTTATAAATGCATATCTTCTTCAAAAGTATATCTGTGTTCACTCACTCATTGAACAAATGTTTATTAAGTGCCTACTGGATGACACTTAGAATACCAGTAAAGGCAAACACAATTCTTGCCCTTGTAAATCTTTTATTCTAGTGAGACGGGGGAAACGGTGGCAGAGAGAGAAAAACAATAAGCAATAAAGATGGTAGATAGGTAGGTAGGTTGGTAGGCTAGACTGACCATACTTCCTAGAGACAAGCACAGGACATTGGGATGATAAAAACAGGGTGGGGTGATATGCTGGTGACTAAGGGGAGGGGAGGAGGCAGAGCCATCCAAGCAGCAGCTGAGTAGCCAGACCAGCGACAAGTGCTATGCAATGTCCATCAGTGATTGCAGAGTAATGATTGTGGTCTGGCAGGACTTCTTACAAAGTGCCAGGACTGGTGCAAGGAATTTTGGCACCTTAGGTGAAAACCAAATTTGGTGTCACTAGAAGCCCCGCTCTAAATGTCCTGCCTAAAACACATGCCACTTTAACCCTTCCAGTGTCAGAAATGCCCAATAACCACCACAAAGCCAGGGATCACCCACATAGTGTCCCCATACTGACATGACAACACTGCAGTGTTCTGCTCCCTTTGAAGAAACAAGTGTGTGAGGGTGGGGCGACCTTCTTTCCTCTGGGCTTCCACTTCTTCATGGGGCGGGGACAGCAGTAGTGGCCACAGTAAGTACAGTCAGTGCTGACAAGGGCCATCTTTAACGTGGGGACACTGGGGCAGCTGCTTTGGGGCCCCTTCAACAGACTGGACCCCCGGCAACTCAACTGCCCCTTCTGCCCCGCATTAAAGATGGCTCTCATTTATTAAAAATGAGACAAAATTTACATTTATATCAAAATGACGGGATGGTCATGAATACTGAAAAATTTTAACATGGTTCTATTCCATTTAAAATGGTATGTATGCTCAGCCTAAGGTAGGCAGATAGGTAGATAACTGTGCTGGTGTGTTAAAAGGTGATAGTGCTTGGGAAAACAGGATAAGGTAGGCTGTCATTAAATGAATTAATGAAATAAAATTTGGATGGAGGGAGGGAGGAATGGATGAATGGATGCATGGATGGATGGATGGATGGATGGATACATGGATGGATGGATGGATACATGGATGGATGGATGGGTGGGTGGATGGATGCATGCACGGATAGATGGATGAATAGATATATGGATGGATGAATGGGTGAATGGATGGTTGGATACATCGATGGATGGATGGATATATGGATGGATGGATGGATGAATGGATGGTTGGATACATGGATGGATGGATGGATGGATACATAGATGGGTGGATGGATGAATGTTTGGTTGGATACATGAATGGATGGATGGATGGATGATGGATGGATAGATGCAGGATGGGAAGGATGGTTGGATAGAAAGATATGTGTATAGATGAATGACTAGAAAGAATGAGAAGACTAGCTAAATGGGCAAGCACTGAAAGGTTTTAAGGGATGACAATGCACGTCTGTCAATCCTCCTTTCACTGAGTGACTGTTCTGTACTCTCAAGGTCATGGAAAGATGAGGCCGACCAGAGCAGGTCTCCCAGATCCTACTGAGCCCCCAAGCAGGTCATCAACTTGTTACCCATACTTCAAATCCAACTGAGTTTCCAGCTGTGATGCTGATCTAAATACTCCTGGGCGCCCGGCAGCTAACGAATAACATGGTTAAATCACAGCAGAGGGAGGAAGCTCAAAAACTGGAGGTGAGGATGGAAGGCTGGGGAAAACTGCCCTATAATGACCAGATCCAGCCTCCGAAAAGTGGGGAGCAATGCCCTGGGAAATGAGTCTGTGATCATCACTCCTTCCATTGGCAGAACAGCCATGGCTCATCCCAGACACATAGTCGCCTCCAACCTGGCATTCCCAGGAGAGGAGAAGGGAGACTGGGCTCCTGGTTGGTCTCCGAGCAAATCATGTCTCCATTCTGGGCCTCAGTATGCTCATCCCTAAAGCGGGAGGGCCATCTCCCAGTCTTCCTCATAGGGTCAGTAAATGAAGGGATGGGAAGACTTGGGAATCAAAGAGACAGAAGAGGGAGCAGGTCTATGAATTAGCAAGAGAACTGAGTATTTTCCATTCTGTAAGGCATGTGGCAGTGCAGCAGTTCAGAACAGAATGGCACAGAGCTGGATTCAAATTCCAATTCTGCTTCTTTCAAACCACAGCTGACGGACAATTATTTTCTCTCTGAGTCATGATTTTCTTATCTGTAAAGCGGAGGTTGCCACACCTACCTCATAGGATCAGTGGGAGTAAGAATCTTATGAATGTGATTCTAATGACCACAGTCATTGCTCTGTGGTTCAGCCTCCTGCCCAGGATCCTTTGATTTAGAACAAGATTGTCCCAGCCAGGCCCCCACCCCTTCTGATGGGAGTGACAGGCGCAGGCATGTGGGAAGTGGTCTGAATATACAAAAATCTGGCGTCCATCCTGCAGCTGTCACCTCCTCGGGAAGGGGACGGGCTCTTCTAGCAAAGTTCAGGGACAGGAGAGAGGCGGCTCTGATTCCTGTAAATGGAGCCGCTTCCCCTCCGGTCAGAGATGCCAATGAAACTAACATGAAAGGTCATCAGCTCAGATGACACCACCCCACACGCCTCAGACTCAGCGATGACATTTCCTGAGGGAGTCCAGTCCCTCCACACGCTGCACCCATGTCCATCACTTCCCGTGATGCTCAGCAGAGGTTGTCATTCCCGGGTCTGGTGCCCGGGGACCCAGGCCATTTCACAGCCAATGAAACAGCTGGTTTGTGCAGTGGACGCTGGCACCTCTAGGCTGTTTGTCCCTGCACTGTTGTCTGAGAACTTTCCAGGTGGACCCTCCTCCTCCAGGCTGGGCCCTGCCTTCTTATTGCTGCCTTGTTTTGCCTGTTGACTAAGGTGTTAGCTGTAAACCTAAATTTCCTGGCAAGGAAATCACCAATCTCGTCAGACTCCAGCTTAAAAGTGTGCTGTTTTTCTTTTTAGATGTAATAGGGTGCCCATTTCAGATAGGAGACAGAGACCAAGAGTTGTGTTCCCTCCACCAAGCCCGAGTATTCCCACATCACCTGCTGTCCCCACCCTCTGCCGGTGTTTTACAAGCCCCTTGAAGAAGAATCATTTTCTGAGTCTGAGGCAGGCTGGGCCCTGCTCCAAGCACACTGCCTGTGCGACCCCTTAATCCTCGTAAGAGTCAGGTGGGTTCTGGGCCCCCGAGCCCGTGGGTGCCATCCGTCAGAGCTCAGCACTGGGGACTGGACCCAGGGCGCAATCGAGGACGTGTTCCAGGTTTGTCTCGTCCTCAGGGAGGAACCTGGGACCAGAAAGTGAACTCTCAGCCACTTGAACTCACTAGAACCTCCCAGTGACACGTATCACTACGGGCCCCCATGGATTAGTTGTGTTTGTTTAAATCCCAAGGGGATGTGTGCACCAGGGGAATCCTTGACCGGGAAGTCGCAAGACTTCGGGCTCTTGCGTCCTGTTGTGGGGACATCGCTTGTCTTCCTGGACGCGCACCTGTTGCTTTTGCATTTAGTCACAAGCAGAGACAGCAGTGAGAAGCTGTTCACTTCTGCTCTTCGGGAGGCAGCATAAGCTCTGCATGTTGGTGTCTGGGGTCTTGGGCACTCGGCCCTCAATTTCTGAGGCCCCCGGAAGGGGTGCGCACCCCTCGAGGGCCCTCTGTGGTGGGCTCCGGGGGCTGGGCTGGACAACAGCTGGAGGGCAGGGGTGGCGGCCCCGGAAGCCGTCACACAAGGGCGGCGCTGCTCCGCGGGCACGACCACCGGGCGACGTTTGCTGGCTTCTCGCACTGAATTACCTCTAAATTTCAGGCTCCCCCTTTGAAAGTGGCAACAATTTTTGATGGGCCCTGGCCGGCCCCATCCACAGGGCTATTGACCGTGCTGTGGACGTGACTGGAAGCCCTTAGCACCCCTTCACATGTAGATAATGGCAGTGAAGGTGGTGTGGGAGGAGATGGACAGCAGCCTGAATGCGCAACCAAACGAGGGGCCGGAAGAGCTGCTTGTGTCAGCGTGCTGTGTGACCCCAGACACCTCACCTCACCTCTCTGGGCTGTGAAGGTCTTTCCTGCCAAATGTGGATCATGGTGGAGGTAAGACATGTGGGAGGGTCAGACACCTGTGTGACAGAGTCTTACCGGCCAAGAAGAGCAATCTTCACAGCTACCAGAGGAAGAGCCAGCCCCGTGAAGAACGCGCACGAGGCTGGCAGAAATAAGTGAATTCAAATCCTCACTGTGCTCACCTTCATAACTGCCACAACAAAATAAAAGCCTTTGACTCTCAAGAGGGCAAGAAGGTAAGTGGGTTTTCATTTACTGGCACCTACTAAGTGCCCAGAACATGAAAGAATAAATCATAATAACAATAACAGCCGGCAGGGATCAAAGATTTATGTGCAGATGTGGTACTAAGAGCTTTACAAACATTATCTCATTTAATCCTTGCCATAAGACAGAAGATTCCATGGTCATTTTTTACTCTTGTTTCCATTTTACAGATAAATAAATACTCAGTAATATATAGTCACTTGACCAAAGCTAGTGCTAGCGTATGTCCATCCCTGGATCTGAGTCCTCTCTGACAAGCCAGGCTCTTCGCTGTCCCCACATTCAATCCCCTTGCCAACCCTTTGGCAATGGAATGACTAGACCCAATATCCAGATGAAAAAACTGAGGCTCAGAGAGGTGAAGGCATTTGCTCAAGGTCACAGGTTGGTAAGGCGTGGGCCGCAGCCAGGCCTGTCTTGGGGACTAGACCTTTGCACACTAGCACTCTAAACGACAGGCAGAGACCACATCAAGATAGGACAGAGGGTGAAGCAGCATCCACTACTAAGTGTTCTTGGAGGGGAGTGCGGAGGCAGAAATGGTGGCAGCTGCATCCCCAAATAGCCAGGCCCCAGGGAGACACCAGCTCCCCTCCATCCACCCAAGCTGGCTGGGCAGCAAAGTGATTACTGCCAGGAGAGGGGATTGCACTGGGATTCCCCAGGTCCTGTGGATCTCTGTCTCACCTGCTAGTTGGAATTTCCATTTGCTGAGCTGGCCTTGGGTTCAGAGTGTTACGCGATGATGGGACCTGGGGAAATGAGGCCCTTTTGCAGCAGGAGGGGGTTCAGGTTAGACCCAGAGGGCACAATCCAGTCAAATGCCAGGTCAGGGCCGGGCCGAAGCAAGGCTGGGCCACCCCACTCTGACACACCTGTCTTGTTTCTCAGCTCCCTGTTCTTGTGTCTGCCCCTCAGCCCTCTGCTCTAGAGCTCCTGCTCTCTGGAAAGAATTCCATGAAACCCAGCGGCCAAGCCCCCGCTCCGTGTAACACACGTCCGTCTGCGCTCTGCCCCAGAACCCGTGTGCGCCAGTGTCTCTGTGCCTAGGATCTGGCGTGGTGTCCACACGCGGCAGTGTTCCTGGGCTGCGGGAGTCAGTAGCGGCAGCAGACGAAGGGGGTGAGCACCCCAGGAACTGGCATTGTGGTCCCGCGGAAACCTCCAGAGACCTCTGTGCTCTAGACTCAGCAGCTGTTTCAAGAAAGGTGATGACAGAAGCACCCCTTCCTGAGACGTGGACACGGGTGGCCAAGAGGAGGGCGTCCCCTTTCCAGAGTGGCGTTTGCTGGAAACTCCAAGTTCATCCTACAAGGCCAGACTTCTCTGCATGACTTCGGGTTTGTCTGCAGACAAGGGCTGGACCAGACTGAATAAGGACACGAATAGCTTTTCCGCCGATCAGGGGCTGATCCTGTGTCAAGCATGGTTTGGAACACATTAGAGACGCTCTCTACTTCCACCCCTAAGCGGCAAGGCGCCACCCCATTTTACAGCCCAGGAAATGGAGGCGCTGAGATGACCCCTTCTTGAGCAGATAGTCAGGACCTGGCAGAGCCAGGAAGGACGGGCACAGTGGACTTAGGTCAGACCACTGCCTGCCCTCCAGCTCTCTGGGCTTTACATGGAGGCGGCCATGGCTTTCCTTTCACAGAGGCCCAGGGAAGTCAAGTAAGCTGCCTGCTGTCACACAGCGAGGCTGTCTCTCCGCTGGCTCCATGCCACCACCAGTGTGCCCACGTGCACAAGGACACAGAGAAGGTAGGCATGTGCATGTGCTCCAGCACCTCAGTGTCCCCAGCACGGCCCTCATGGAGGGGCTCCCTGTCCCGGTGAGGCACACTGAGGCATCTGCCCCGTTCTCCCCGCCTCTCCTCCTGGCTTCTTACAGCTAATTTACGGACAAGTAGAGTCTGAGATGAGGAGGCAGGAGGAAGGAAGAGAGGGGCGGGGCTGTAAATACTAATTGTTCTATCAAGAGGCTGCTTTTCATTTCCTCGCTGAAGGGAAGGCTATGTTTAATTAACTCTGCTTGTGTGATGGGGACAGGCCCTGATTGAAAATGAGCTTTGGGGCCTCTGTTGGGAGGCCGGGGCCCAGCAGCCTTACAAACAATGGACGTGGACCAGCTCTGTTGACATCTGGGCAAGAACTCTGAGCCAAAGAGGCCCACGGGCGCCTCACTGTCAGCTCTCAGCCCTCCCTGCAGCCCCTCCCGTCCTGGCACCCGCCTGCAGGCTGCCAGGCCTTTGCAGGGCAACTCCCTCCCCAGGTCCTGGCCTGTCCCCTCTGGAAGGCACCATGAGTTCGCTCATGAGCCTTAGGCAGGGTGCTCACTCTTGCTCCCCTGAAGTCAGAGATTGATTACGAGGCGGCAAGGGCACCCAGAACCCCAGAAACTGGAAGAAAAGTGGGGTCTCTAGAACTCTCAGAAATAGGAAGGAATCCTACCCTATCCCCGTCGAGTTCACTCCCTCTTTCCCACCCACTCCAGCTGGCCACCTGCTCTGTTCTTCTGCCCTCTGCCCTCCACCTGCAGACATGCCCTTCTCCCTGGTGTGCAGGCTTTCATTCTCCGGAGCAAGAGCTGGAGCCGCCCAGTTCACCGACCAGGTGCCTGTCCTGCTCCGATCAGCCACGGCTGAGAGACAGGTCACATGACTGCCCAGAGAGTCAAGCAGTGAACTGGCTGTGTAGGGGCCAGTGCGGGGAGGAGGGAGCAGGAAAGAAGCCCCACCTCAAAGCGCTTCTCTTTAGAGGTTCTCTCCTCCCTAGCTCCCCCTTTGGAGGGAGCAACCCTTCCTCAGTGCTTCCACCGCTCTTTTCACCAACTACCCAGCTGTGTGACTTTGGGGAAGTTGCTCACCCTCTCTGTGCCTCAGCCTCCTTATCTGCAAAATGAAGGTAGGAACACTATTATCTTCCTCGGGTTCTTCTGAGCACTTCTGAAGGCAAAGAGGCAAAGCACTTGACATAGTCCCAGGCATATAGCAAATGTGTGAGCCCTAATTGTGGTGTAACTATCATTTCACCTTTTATGGCATTTTTCACGTCACTCGGAGGACATTTCTCGGATGCTTGCTGCTCCCCAGAGACGCCCAGCTGCGTTGGTCTACTTTTTGCCTCTGAACCTGACCCAGCACCTGACACAAAGCCGTTGCTCGGCGAATGCCTGGTGGGCGACTGACACCGACCATCACTGGCACTTACTGAGCATCTAGCACGCGCCATGACAGTGGTGCGTCCCTGGCGAACAGGACTCTTGACATAGTTTAGTGAACAAATTCAGCAGCAGGTGCTTTGTAAACCTCACGTGTGATCCTGCCAGAGCCTTGGGAAGTAAGAACTTCTGCCTCCACGTTAAAGAAGGGGGCTTGTTCCCCTCGGAGTGTTGGAGCGTCACCGGGGGGCCCAGAGTCACTGGCCACGGAGGGGGAGAAAGGACGGGACCCCAGGCTACCAGCGCCGCCCACCGAGGTACTCGCCATGCTGGCATCTCGGTGAGACATGAGCAGATTCAAACCCCGGGGCCAAGCTGAGCAGGGCGGGAGGCGGGTGGGCAGAAGCTCTCCATCCTGCCAAGACAATCCATGAAGACTTTGAGGAGGGCACCCCGTGCAGGTAGACGGCAAAACACTCCACTCTCCAGAGAGGAAAGCCAGAAGCAGTCAGGTGCCCGCACGCACACCCGCGCCCGACAGCCTCTGCGTGTGCCTGTGTGCAAAAGCACATCTGTGCTCGTGCTGTCTGTGGCCCTCTGCTGGTGCCCGGGTGTGTGAGGTGCTTGCCTCTCTGTCAGATAATTCAAGGCATTCTCATCTGGTCACCTCTTCAGCCCCGAGCCCTCAACTGGGATTCGAGATGCTAGCACAGCACGGTGGTGGTCTTGCTGTGTGATCCCAGGCCAGCCCCTTCCCCTCTCTGAGTCGGTACAGCGGCGGGGCCGAGTGCAGTTATGTGTAAAAAACCCTCCTGCTCAGAAAGGTCGAGACACCTAGAGAGTGTCTCTCGTGTCAACCTCCTGTGCACACAAGGCCGGCCCTGGACTCGAGTGGAGAGGAGGCAGAGGCACCCGCCTGTGCTATTTTTAGCACCTGATTGGGAGCCTCTGATGGTCTGCAGGCCCTCTGACCCCACGCTCACTCATCTGAAGGGTGCGCCAACTGCTAATCAGACCGCTCTCAGCACAACTGATTAATAGACGTTCCAGCTTTTAAAAAAAAGAAAGAAAGAAAGAAAATGCTTCTGTAAATCAGCTGTTTATTTAACTTTCCCTGGCATTTAATGATTACGAGGCTTGGGAGACGGGGAGAGATGGAAAATTAATTTGAGTCTCACCAGAAAAGCCGGTCAGGGAAATAATGAACTTCCCAGTCTTAGAACGGAGGTAGGGGAGAGGCTGGGGGAGACAGAGCGCCCCCCCACCCCGCCCCATGCCGCCACATCCGGGCCTCAAGCTGGGCAGTGAGAGTGACGGCAGACTGCCCGCCCTCTCAGAGTCATCATCAAATAGGGAGGGTGAGAGCCGGGCAGGGATTCGGCTCCTTTCAAGATATGAAGACCCATCAAATTTTACCCCCGAGTCCCGTTAATGGAGGGAGGCAGAATGAGCCAGAACTTGCGGATAATAACAATGGTGCTGTCCTCACACATGTGCTAGGTTATTTAGCAGTCCTCTCCCCACCCACCGCCGAGATGGAGGCACCAGGGATGGAGAGGGGATGAGCCCAAGAAATGTGTCACTTCAGAGCGCAATGGCTGGCAGAACCTCAGCAGTCACCTGGCTCTACAGACGTGGCGACTGGTCTCCGGAGGGAGGCGGTAATGCGCCCAGGACTTCACATTAAGTGTGGGCAGAGCTGGACCCCAAGCCCACCTCTCTCAATTCCTGGTCTCCCTCCCTCCCCGTCAGAAAATGTGCATAAAATCACCCTGTTAAGACTCAGTGTTGCCTGCCCCGCACTGTGGCCGCCCTGATCCCCAATGGGATGGTATTTGAAGGTGGGGTCTTTGGGTGGTGGTTGGTTTGGATGAGGTCAGGGGAGAGGAACCCCCATGATGAGACCGGTGTCCCCCTCGGGGCACGAGGGGACCAGAGCTTTCTCTGCTCCCCACCATGTGAGACAGAGCAGGAAGATGACTGTCAGCAAACCAGACAGGCGGTTCTAAGCAGAACCCCGCCAAGCTGGCACCCTCATCAAGAACTTCTTAGCCTCCAGAGCTGTGCGAAAGCCATTCCTGTCATGCAGACTCCCAGTCTGGAATTTTACGAGGACAACTCAGACCAAGTCAAACTCTGGCTATAAAATGACGCAAGGTGGAGAGCGCTTTCAGCGGAAGTCCCATGGCTGCTTCTCATTGGCCCATCTTGGATCACATGCCACTCTGGAACCAATCGGGTGGCCAGGAGACACTGGGCTATGTTGATTGGTCAGACCCGGGTCAGCTGCCCCAACCTTGCTCGACAATCATGTCTGCTTCCCCTTCAGCCTGTAATCGTCCGCACCCTTGGGCCTCTGTGCCCACTCCCCGATCCACGCGCCCTGGACCCCCTCAGTATTTGGGGACACTGCAAAGCCCAGTTCGGAGGCGGCCTCCTCCAGGAAGCCTTCTGTGACCCTGCTGGTCCCTAGTGGCCTCTCATCCCGCTCTCCTCTGACTCCTCTTGCCCGTCGTCGCCCCCGCCCCCGGCGACAGACCGCCAGCTTCCGTGCGTCGCAGGAGGTGGCTCACTCAGACTGAGCGCGGGAGCTGCACGATCTCCCGAACGCATGCGCGCGCGAAGAAATGAATGAACGAGGGGAAGTTCATGTGGGTGCCGCACAAACAGCAGCTCCCCGCGGGCAACACACTCTTCTGGGCAATACAACTAACTCCCTGTCTGACAACTGACCATGCCGAGATTCCTTCTTGGTATTTGACTTAAATGTTTTCTGGGTGTTTTTGTTTTTTTTTTTTTTTTGGGGGGGAGGTGTTCTATAAATCTGTCACCCTCCTTCCTATAAAGGTCTTTCTTTTGTCTTCCCCTCCTTGGGGATTCAGCTCACAGGCTGGGAATGTGGGAGGTGGGATCCAGCCGGGCAGCCGCCCCAATGAGTTGGCATATTCTCAGGACAAGCCCAGGGGCTGTGCCCGGGAAATGCCACCCGTCTCCCCGGCTCCTGCTGGCAAGCCCAGCTCTGTACCCTTCCTTTCTCTTTCAGTAGCCTGTCAGCCTGATGGACAGGACGCTGTCATCCTCTTCCCCCACCCAACATCGCCACCGCATCCCCCGCCCTGCCCCCTCCTGGCTCCAGGAAGCTGTGAAGCTATTTCTAACGAGTTGGCACTCAGCCTGGCTTTTGCCACTTGAGGGAAATCAGCTCCTTGCATGCTGTGCCAGGGTGCTGACGAAAGGAAAGAACCATCTCCCCACACAGGGGGCGCAGGGAGGGCCTGCGTCCCCAGCCCGGGGCTGTTACCTTCAGCTGGGACCCCAGTACTGAGCTGCCCCTCAGTGTCCAGCATTGCCTGACATCAGTGCCCTACAGCTATCATCTTGACACCTCCCAGGAGGCTGCAGAATGTGGGTGCTGGAAAGATTCTCAAGGACCCCCTGGTATAGGTGTCACTTACCAGCCTGGGGTGCAAGAAGATGGGGGTCCAATCCCCGGAAAGCACTATCCAAAGATGACCCAGAGAGCCTATGGCTGCAAGAACCGCAGGACCCCACTTTGTGACAATTTTCAAGGAAACTCCCAAATATTATGAGCTCCCAAGCGGGAGGAGCATGCTTGTCTCGCTCAGCACCTGCTCATCCTGATGTCTGGCCCTGTGCCTGGCACATCATAGGTGCTCAATAAATGTTCGATGAATGCATTATTGTTAGAGCTAATGTGATCTTAACTGCAGGCAGACGCTCCATCTCCTTTACTCCGTCTTGACCGACAATGGGTCCAGGCTCCCTGACAGCCTTCGGCACCCTGCAGAGATCTGAGGCACTCATATTGGGAACGATGACCCTGAACAAATTATCTCACTTAATGCGTTTCATTTACTGATCCATTTATTCATCCAACAGATGGTTCCTGAGACCTACTATGTGCTGAGGGCTCGTGTTGGTGCTAGGAGAGGCCCAGAGGCAAACACACTGAAAAGTGTCACCTGTGACACTAGATCTCACAGTAAGCAGATAACAACTATGTCACCCAATAGGTGCGGAAGGTGAAGAACGCAGAGTGAGGGGTGTGCTGTCTTCTCTGAGGTGATAGAGGAAGGCTTCTCGGCGGAAGCATCGCTTGAAGGAAGTAAGGGAGTGAGATATCCACTCCAGAGAGAGGAGCAGCGAAGGCTAAAAGCCTGAGGCAGATGTGTGTCTGGTATGTTCCAGGAAGAGCTAGAAAGTTCATGGGGTGAAGGGGAGGAACAAGAGGGACAGTATTGAGACACGAGGTCCAGGAGCCGAGCTGGGCCCAAGAAAGTCCACCGAGGCAGGGGTGCCTGGGGAAGGGCTCTGGGCCACTCTGAGCAAGGCACCCCCTATGTGACCAGTCCACACTGCACAGCCTTGTCGTTTCTCGGTCTGCAAGGGCCAACAGTCCTCAAGAGAAGGAGTATAATACTCAGCTCCGGAACAAGCTTGCCCCCACCATTGGGCTGTGGCTCCCAAGTTCATCTTTAGCTCTCACACGCAGGGACCCTGCAGACAGGAAGGGTCAGGGAGTAACCAGTGTGCACCAGGCATCCATCATGCACCAGGTCCCACATCCACTGACCCGTCAGCGGCGCTGTGGGAGGTCAGCGCTCCTGTTATCCTCCCTTCCAGGTGGCCTGGAGGAGTCTTCGTCAGGAGCAGCCTCCCAGCTGGAGGCAGAAGGGGGCAGGATGAGGGACAGTGGCAGTCAGGTGGGAAGAAGAGGATGACAGCATCCTGTCCATCAGGCTGACAGGCTGCTGAAATCAGAGGGAGGGGTGCAGAGCTGGGCTTGCCAGGAGGAATCGGGGAGACGGGTGGCGCTTCCCAGCACCAGCCTCTGGGCCTCTCCTGCGAACACTCCCTCTTGACAGGCTGGTGCTGGGCTGGGTCCCAACTCCGCTGGAAGATGAAGATGACATTCTAGCAGCCTGCACATGCTGGAGCCCAGAGAAGTGAGGATTTGACTTGGGAAGGAAGGAAGGAAGTCAGACAGTATCCCAACAGGTCACGTGAGCGTCAGGAGTCGAACCCGGGCACTTTTGGAGTCCCCGACGATGTTTGATGTTTCATCGTAAAGCAGCCAGCATCCTTCTGCTCCCCTTCCCAACTCTGCAGGTGAGTAGGCAGGCAGGCAGGAAGGGAGAGGAGGAAGAAGCACTTTATTTTATTTAATTGCTCATCTTGGTTGTTCCCCGCCACCCCAGGTCTTGAATCTGGGTCCTAGGGATGTGTGCATGTAAACTATATCCAGTGGCCTTAACCACCAGGCCACCAGGCCACCAGGCACGCCCCCACCTAATTGAAGGAAGACTCCCACTCTCCCTGGGCAGCCTGCTGTCAGCTGAAGGAGAATAATTTTAAAGTCAAGGAATGCAAATGTGTTTCAATAGCCATCAAAACAAGGAATGCAAATGTGTTTCAATAGCCATCAAAAGTTCCCTTCCTCCCAGAAAAAGAAAAAACGAAACAAAACCCACCATAATCTGCTAGACCTCCCTTAGGCACCAGGACGGCAGAGGTGTGACCCCAGCATGGTGCCTCCAGCCACTCTGGCAGCAGCATGAGCGATGGAGGTATTTCGGGCAGGGCCCTTCCCAGCTCCGTCACTCACACCCTACCAGAGGCCGCCCGCTCCGCTGGTACAGAAGGCTGCTGGGTTTGCGCGTCTGTGGATTCTCGCCAGCAGTTTTTCAAAAGCCCCAGTCATAGGGGACGTCTATTCATAGACTCTGCAAGCTGGAGGCTCCTTAGAGAGCACCCTGGTCCAGTCTTCCCATGGGAGAAATGAGGTCCCAGGAGAGAAAGTCCTCTGTCCTAGGTCACACAACTGCCACTCAGGGACAGAGCGGAAATCAGAACCGTGTGGCTGACTCCTGCCCAAGCTCCTCCCCACAGTATCGCAGTGTCTGACTCACCTCCAGAGTCACCCATCCCGATGCTCACTCTTGCCCCTTCTGTGTTGCATAACGTTCAGTAGATGCTCTGACCCCTCTGACGTCTGCTCCTCCTAATAACAGTCCCAGAATCTAACTACCTACGTAGATGGGGTATGTGTTTGTTGCCGAGTAAGTGCTCGGTAGTTCTTGTATGAAGTAATTTGCTCCCCTCATGTCTTCAGGCCTCCTTTTCTGCTTCTTAATCTCCTATGATCCAAGGAACATCACCCTTGTTCTCAGCAAGCACAAGCCCTGCCGGAGAGAGGAAACCAGGGGTGGCGTCACTTTCCCTTCTGCCCGCTGACTTGTTACCCCCGTGAGCCGGCTCAGCATATCCTGCTGTGGGAGAGAAGACGGGGACTGGGTGGGCTGTGCCCCAAGTCCTGCAAGGCAGACCTCCGGGGGACAAGGAGAGTGCTGAAATGCCACAGAGAGGGGCAGTGACGCAGGGTCGGAAAGAAAAGCAGGGCAAACTCCATCTCAAACACAAAGTGTTAGCCCCGGCTGCAGTGATGAAGCCAGAGGTTTGGGGCTTAAAGAGGTGGGTAATGGAGGAATGGTGTCAAGAGCAGGTGCTCAGAGCCCAAGGATTCCCTCCCTCCCACCGGCTTAGAGACCCTCTTCCGTGACCTAGCGAGGTGACACTTGAGGAACCTTGCCCCCAGAGTGGACACAGGGCAGAGGCTGCCACCTGCTGGCTCCTGTGATCCATGGCCTCCCTTCCCAGATGCCCCTCCTGGACCCCAAACCTGCTGGAGTCCAGAGAGACCCACTTGCTTTATAGCTGAGAGAACATGCGTCCTAGAGCAGAGAAAGGAGAGGTACTCTCGCCATCCCCACTCCCAAAGACGTGGCTATTATGGTCACGGCAAGACTGGAATAACCCTCAGACATTTTTAAATTGTTTTTTATTATCCGGTGGGCAGCCAGGACACACATAAATCCAGGATCTCTAGGCAGTGAGCATTTGGAACCCTCAACTTGCCAGGAAGCCTGGGAGACAGCAGCTGACAGTTTTTGTGGTTTGCAGGAAAAGCGTGTGCGGCTCAGGAGCTGTCCCTGGTGCTGGCTCTGCTTCTTCGAGGCTGTCTGCTGATGACCGGGATGGGTCTGCGGGTGGGGCCACACAGCACTCCCTTCCTGCCAGAGCAACTTCTCCTGCCATCACAACTTATCTGGATCAACCCAGATTAAGAGAGGATGGTGGCAGGTGGCATATGTTTTAACAGAACGCTCCACGAGCATCACCAGCAAGGCAAACATTAATTGAGCATTTACTATGTACCAGGCACTGTTGTAAAGGCTTGACACAAAATGATTCATGTAATGCTGACAATCACTTTCTAAGACAGGTGCCGTTGTTAAACCCTCCTTGTTACAGATTAGGAAACTGAGACACAGCAAGGCTGAGTACCTTTCCCAAGGCCATGCAGCTAATAAGTGGTAGAGCTGAAACACACACTCTGGCAATGCACACACTTAATTCCAGCACACTTTTCCATCTCCTTGTAATCACATAATGCAACTGAAGGACATATGTAAATGATTTTGCATTATCTGCTGCTTTGCATGATTGGTGACATGGCTCCTTTCCATAAGTGCAAAAAACCCAGGAGCTGGCTGATGAAGAAAGGGGCTTGTGTCCTTCTTCTAGCGCAGGACTCACTGGGGTTGAAATAAAGCCCAAGGCAAAGGCTGAACCACCTCAGACACTTAGAAGCCACCTCCATAGCCAGGTGGGGTCTGAGTGTCAGGGCTCCAGGGGCTGCAGATGCAGCAAGGAGAGAGTGGGGCCTGGAGACCAGGGTCAGGAGAGGTGAGACTGGGAGCCCGGGGGAGGTAGGGCTAGAACAGAGGGGCCGTTTAGGAGCCTCTAGTAAACTCTGTTACGAGCCGCGCCATGGTCCTTCAGGAGGGAGTGAGGCTTTGGTATCCCCGCTGCTGAGAAGGCCACCTACTGGTCACAGACCTTGACTGTCAGCCTCTTTCAGGGATGACCTCATCTGATGAGAGTCACGTCTCCCAAGTCTGGCCCCTTCCCAGCACAGTGACTGACCAACCCAAGGCTAAAACGGTCCAGTCCCTAAACTTTAACCTGGGCAGACTCTGAGGATCATTTCAGTTCAGCTGGTCAAGGCCATTTTGAGACTAGGTCCCAGCTCAAATTCTCCCTCTCGCCAGGCCCTCTCCCTTCCATGGGGGCTGCTCCCAAGAGCACCTCCCAGTCCATGTCCTGCACATCACATCAAGTCCCATCTCAGAGCCAACTTCCTGTGGACCCCAACCTGCAAGCGCTCTCGTGTCCACCTCACTTACTGGGGATGACCAGCCAGCCAGCCCTGGCCGTGTGGAGTCTACTTGCACTTCAGATGGGCTGCGTATTCGTAAGCTGACTTTTCGTGCAGAAAAAATGCACACAGAGAAAGTTTTCAACAGCATTATGGAAAAGGCAGGAATTTTCCCATGCCACCCATGTGGAACACGACAGAGAGGAAAAGAGATTAGTGGGTGGGCAAGAAGCAGACGGTAGTGTCAGTTTGAGAGGGAGATCTGAACCAACCCCCTCCCTCCCATCATTGTGAAAGTATCTATGGGAGTGACACAAAGGTATGGGATGTGTCATGCTTATGACAAAAACATAATTACAGTTTGTAATCGTCCAACACACACGCCTGTGGCTGGCGATGGAAATGCACTCTTGCATCCTACTCATCATGCCACGGTGAGGTTCGTGCATCTGTAACATCTAGTTTTGCAATTAGCAACACGGACATTCAACACCCAGTTGACCAGCTGGAGGCTGGGTTTCTTCTCTGGGTCTCGCGGCTGCGGGCTTTGCGTTCTGCTGTGCTGACGGAGGGAGCGGAGAGGCCAGAGACAGACACAGGGCAAGACAAGGATGCGGACTGCAGGGGGGACCATCAGAGAGCAGCGCAGATGAAGGGGAGGCAGCCAACACCAGTCCAGGAGCTTCCCCGCCATCCCCGTGCCTGGCATTGCCAGGAGGAGGAAAGAGACACGGGCTGGATGAGGAATTTTAAAATCCTCTCCACTGAGCCCTGGCCAGGACTCACCACTGACAAATGGAGAACAAATGAGACCGTTTAGCCAGTAATTAAGCAATAATGGCCTGCTCTGAGGTCTCCACCAGGCAGGAAGCAGCCGAGGAAAGGACCTCGGCGTTCCGTGGAGGAGCCGGGTAAGGAGGAACCATTTATCAGATTATTGTGGGGAGAGGGCGACTCATTAACCCCACGCCAGCCTCTGGACTCTTCTTTCACAGCAAAGTCAGAGGAATGCATGGCAACTTTGTGCTCTGCTATGAAGGGAGCCCGGACCCTACTCAGACGCCTCCTCTGATCTGACTCAGGGCACGAGACGCCCCTGTCACCACTCACATGCTAGTGCATTTTTTAGACCCGAACTCATGCGGGACTTGAACAGGGAGAGATTTAAAAATGCGAGATCAATGTCGTCAACAACCAAGTTAACATCCATGGCAGGGGACGTACTCCAAACGACCCTTTGGTGTCCTGATACAAATGACAATACAATTCAGCAAATTAATATTGACATGATCCCCAATGGTAGTAATGCTGGTAAAATAAGCCACTGCCGCTCATTCGATGCTTTCTCTGGGCCATGCACCCCGCTGAGCTGGTGGCTGAAAACAGAAATAGAGAAACAGGTTCTGTTCAGACCCCATGTTGCCAATGAGGAAAGAGTTACACACGGAGCTGGGAGAAGTTAAGGAGCTCTGTCCAAGGTCACCCCGCTCATCAGAGGCCATACGAGGACCATGCCACCCAGCACCTGCTCCAGAGTCACTCACCAAAGTCCCTGACATGAATATTCCTGGAAGGGAAAGCTTGTTTAGTTGAAGGAATCCAAAACAGCTTGCTGGAAGGGGTGGGATTCCGGTGGTACCTAGAAGGGAGAGTGGAATTGTTAGGCCCAAAGTTGGGTGATTTGAGTAGTGAGATCGGAGCATTCCACGCTGAGCTTGGCCCTTGAGGGGTCTTGGGACGTTTGCTGAGTTGCAAAGGGGAAAAGAAGAGTCCGGCATAGTCAAGTGCATTTGAGAACTGTGTCAAGGCCACATCCGTTCACTAACTCCAGGGTTGTACACGGTCGGGTCAGCTCCAGAGTCACTGGTTCCCCACTGGCTGGGCTGGCCACTGTGACCGGCAGCTTGCCGAAGGCAGGGTGATTCCATCTGGACTGTCACTCGTATTTAAGTGTATCTAAAACACGGTGGGGAGAGGGGAGATGGCAACACGCATTTTGGAGGGGCACCATTGAGGCCCTCAGGGGAACAAGGTGGGACCACCAGTCAACCTTGGCTAATGGAGCCAGGGCATCTCTAAGAAGGATTTCGGCAGACGCTGAGGCTCTGCCAGGAACCCACAGGGTTCAACTGTCCAGGCTGTGTCCTGGTGTTCTGGTCAGGGGAGGCTGGAATAGACTGTGAGACTTAGCCCATGACAGGGGACATAACAGAATGGGGGCAGGCTCTATGCCCAAGTGGTCAGCCACAAATGAGCCATGTACCCGAGGGAAGGCACGGCAAGCAAGAGTCACAAGCAGAAAGCTCCCCTCAGAGATGATTCCTGGGAGCTTTGTCATATCTGACAGTGGGGAGCCCCAGAGGGTCCCTTTAGACCCTTTCTTTAGAGCCTGTGATCATCACAACAAGGGAAGAAGTTGGAGCCACCAGACATGTCAGCAGAAAGCTGGACTGCCTTCCTGCCTGATGACTGAACACAGTAATTTCTCTGATGTTGGCTCATCCTTGGTCCTTTGTCTCCTATCCACTATCATCAGTTTTTCAAAGGACCTGTCACTTTAATTTCCAATGTCAGTATGGATCCTAAAGGCATTTCCCTGACTGTGCTAGAAAATGACATAAGAAGATTCTGGAAATCTGAGCACTAATCCCGGAGCTGCTACTCTCCAGCTGTGTGACTCTGGAGAAGTCAACTCATCTGTCTGGTTACTCTGTTGTCCAACTTTAACACAAGATGATGTCGGCACCTCCCGGCTCAGGCACCTTTGACTCTAGTCAGTTGCTCCTTCATGAAAGGGATCGTGATTTATCTTTGTGTCAATGCTCCGCAGGTGCCCAGAACATAGCAAGACCCCAAACTTGTTGAAATAAAGAAGGCAAATAATACGGGAGAGAAGGAAGAAGAGAAAGGAAAAAGGGAGTAAAGGAAGAGAGGGCAAGGAGGGAGAAAGGTCTCACAATATCCAGGAGCTTCATTTCTTCTCTGCCCCATCTTCGGGCCTGGTCTTACCCTTAATAGGCCAAGTGCTGATTCTTAGTTGAATCTCTGTGGAGCCAGCTAACATGTCAGCGATGGAATCCCATGGCAAACTTCTGCAGAAGGCCTCCGATTAATGCTCTTCCAGCCTTCTCAAGCGATGAGTAAGAGTTGTTGTTTTAAATACAGCCTGGGCTGGCACTCCCCATAATTCAAAGTCATGTGCATTTGTATGTCTGTCTGCTACACAAATAATCACATTAGGACCTGCAGGGGAAAACGGCTCCTGCTCTCTTCAGAAGACAAGGCAGGAAAATTAGCAGGCATCATGGCATTATTGTCAGTTCATCAGCAACTTTGTGGCCGACCAGACAGACCACTGAAGTGTGTCCCCTGTTGGGAACTGCGGGCCTGCGGAGTGAGTGCCTGGGGAAGGCCAGCAGGAGGCGGTGGGCTGGCTTCCCCTCTGACTCAGGCAAAGGGACCTCAGCCAGGCTGGTCACTGCTCTAGCCTCAGTTTCTCCTTAGGGAGCACTGGGACCAGATGAAAAAAGTCGTGAAACTGTTTGGTCGCTGGCTCTGAGTCACATAAGCCTGAATTCAATTCCAGTGTCAATGCCCAGCAACCCATAACCTTGGAAACACTTGACCTCCATGAGACTCTGTTTCTTTCTGGAAAAATGAGGATGCTGATCGTGCCCTCCCATGCATGAAGGTCAGGCAAAGTTCTTTACTCAGAGTCTGAATAGAGACAAGAAATACTGTGTATCATCACAAGAGAGAACCTTTTCTATAACACTAACATTATACACGCATGCCTGTAATTTAGGGAGAGTGTCCTAAAAGTCAAATGAACAGGCCATCTAGCAGTCAGACACGCACAAACACCAGTCATGGCATTAATGCTCTGTCAGTAAGCCATAGATGTGGACACAGATGACTTACTTAGAAGTGTTCACAACTTTAATCATTAAAATGTTCCTAGGCGCGCCCTGGTGGCTCAGACGTTAAGCCCGTGTCTGCTGCACAGTCCACATAACCCGAGGACCCGGGTCTGAAACTTCTCTGATGTTGGCTCATCCACTCTCTCATGTCTCCTCTCCCCCATGGCAGGTTTTTCAAAAGGCACATCATTTTAATTCCCGCCATGCGTATGGAACATAAAGGGGAGAAAAACCAACTCAACAACTCAATGCTTCTTCTTCTTCTTTCTTCTTCCCTGTCTGCCTGTCTGCTTGCCTGCATTCTGGCTGTTTCCTCCTGCTAAAAAAATAACCATTTTTTTAAAAACAAACTTCCAGTTTGCACAAGGTAGAAGACCTCACATGTGTTCTCTCTGCCCTTCTTTGGTGGGTAAGGTATTTCTAGGAATTCCACTGGGTTCTGGGTGCTGCTTTGATTCATCAAAGAATGTGGAGCATCTTCAAGCCTTCCTTTATCCCAGCAGAGATATCAAAGCTTACAGAGGCATAAAAACAGGTCCGTACATAAGAATGCTGATAAACGCGGGAGCATGGCTAATGAAATGTTAGAAGAGAGATTAGCGGCGGACGGGTAAAAGGAAGCTCTTCTGTTGAGCTCCCAAGGTGTGGGACGTAGCTCTCTGGTGTGACAGATTTAGGCGGAAAGAGAAATGACATCAGCGGCACTGATAGCGCCCAATCATACAGGGTGAGAGCTAATCCCTTTCCAATTCCGCCTCAGTCCTCCTGATTACATCAAGGAGCACATCGCCCGTCGGAGCGACTCCGCCACGCTTCTTCGTTTTTAGCATTTCCCATCTCTAATGAAGAGACTCCTGCTCCTGACTTTAGCCAAAGCAGCAGGATATAGTCAGAATTTAATTAACACCGATTCCATTTCATGGTATTTATTTGTATTGATAGCATATGATCCTGGGTTTCTATTTACAGCTGTGATACCAAGTTTTCTTCTCAACTGGATTATTAATGTGCTCAGAAATAGGGTGGGGGGAAGAAGAGCAATGCGGGCATGATGAGAATCACGGTGACAGTAGGGTCCCCTCATCCACGGCTTGGCTTCGCCTGGCTTTAGTTATCTGTCATCTGAAAGTAACAAGTGTAATAAGATATTGAGAGAGAGAGAGAGAGAGAACATATTCCTGCAATCTTTATACGGCCTATTGTTATAATTGTTCTATTTTATTAGTAGTTATTGTTGTTAAATCTCTGATTATGCCTAACTTCTAAAGGAAGCTTTGTCATGGATACTCATGGGTAGGAAAATACAGTTTATTATACAGACATCAGCACTGTCAGTGGATTTAGGCTCCCACTAAGGGGTCTTGGAATGTGTCCCCCGAGGATAAAGTGGGGTGGGGGGAACTCCAGTAATTTGAAACAATACATGAATCTGCAAACACTGAGACGGGGGGCTGGGGAGTGTGAGCAGTCAGAACACTGTGGTCGCCTCTGTGACCACAAAGAAGAGGGGACAGAACTGGGGAGGGAATGACAGCAAGTGACAATCACAACTGTGGACACACATTTGGATACAGACACCAAGGGGGACACTGCAGGGACTTTTGGTATCTGCAAATCCTCACTCCCTGCTTGACACCCTCTGTGGCCCTGGCAGGGTGACCTTGTCAATAATCAGAAGGACTAACTTGGCAGAACCTACCTTTGGCCAATCCAGGGCCTGTCCCCCACATGCCTCCCAGTCTCCTCTCCCCACCCAGGTTCCAGAAAGCAGTGGAGGGCCAGGCGCCAGGCTGTTTCAGAGATTCCCTGAAAACTGGCTCCAGACGGGGCTTAGCCAAGAGAAGGCAGGGTTAGAAAATAAAGCTGAAAAAAAAGGATGAGAAAGCATTTCTGGCCACATGCTCCCTGCCCCAGGCAGCCCTGCTCCTTGCTACCAACCCCCACCAGCCCCTGGCCCGGGGCTCCAGTCACCCCCACTCCAGCCGTGGAGGGGTCCAGCACTGGAAACACTGGGGCAATTTCTGTTTTCCCTCTTGGTGTCTGACCAACACATCCCCTCAGCTCCTTATTCAGTCAGAAACAACCTGACACTGCTCTCCGAAGCATCCTTTCATTAAACTCATTAAATGCTGGATTTCAGAAGAATAGGCTGTTTCATTGTGTTTATAACAAAGCAGATCAAGGGTCAGCCAACTTTTCCAGTAAGAAGCCAGCTAGCAATATTTTAGGCTTTGCAGGCTGCCTAAGTCTCTGTAACATAGTTGGTTTTTGTTTTTTTTCTTTTTTCTTTTTTCTTTTAATTAAGCCCTTTAAAAATGTAAAGCCTATTCTTAGCTTGTGAGAAGCACAGAAACAAGCTGTAGGCCAGATTTGGCCTGGGAGCAGTAGTTGGCTGACCCCAGTAATGGCTGATAAATAAACATACCCGTCCACATGACTTGAATGAGGCTCTTCCAGTCCCCAGGGCCAGGGCTGGTCCTGTATCCCTGGTCTGGCCAGCTCACGCTTTCTATTTTCCTGATCCTAGTCTGGGTCTGAACTTAAAGTGTTTTGAGAAGGGTTCCCAAGACCCAAAGAGAAAGAGCATTCAGAATAACTTAGCTAGGCTGACCATATTTCCCTGAGATGAAAACGGGACATTGGGATGGCAAAAATGGGACAGGGCTATGCACTGGTGACCAAGGGGAGGGGAGGAGGCAGAGCAGTCCGAGCAGGAGCAGAGCAGCCGGGTCAACAGCAAGTAAATACTATGTGAGGTCATCGGTGATCCCATAGTAATGACATGTGATCTGGAAGGACTTTATACAAATGACCAGGACCAGTGCAAGGAATTTGGGGACATAAGACAAAAACCAAACTTGGTGCCCCTATAAGCCCCACTCTAAATGTCCTGCCTAAAACACATGCCCTTTCACCATCCTAGTGCCAGGGATGCCCAGTAACCCCCCCAGTGCCGGAGATGAGCCCCATAGTACTTACCTGTGGCTCAACCACACGGTGGTGGTCTGGTCCCTTTGAAGAAACAGGTGCACCAGGTCATGGGGAATCCTTTTCCCACTGGGCTCCTGTTTCCTCCCAGGGGCAGAAACAACAGTAGCAGCCACGGCCCACTGCAGTCAGCAACGGCCAGGGCCGTCTTTAAGAAGGGGCAGAAGGGGAAGCTGCTTTTGGGCCCCCTGAACAGACTGGGCCAAAAGCAACTCAACTTCCCATTTTGCCCCACACTAAAGACAGCCCTGATTATTTTAAAATAAGACAAAGTGACATTTATATTAGAATGACGGGATGGTTAGGATATATGACAAAAACGGTATTGTCCCATTGTAAGTGGTACGTGTGGCCGACCCAAAATTAGCCCCTGTATGCCAGGCACGGTCCTGGGCACCTTCACGCCAGCTCCCGGAATCCTTGCACAGGGGCTGAGAGGAGTGAGTCTCCCTAGACAAGACAAGAAGTGAGTGACTGTGCCAGGTTTCAGCAGCAGGCGATTCTGACTTCAAACCTCTGCACACATGCGGCCATCCTCAAACACGGCATGGGGCTCAAGAAAGGAAGCCTCTCCTGGCACCCTTTTCAGAGCCCCCAGACTAAGAATAGATGCATCGAAGCTGTCCACCTATATTACCGCTCAGATTTACAAAGCACGTTATGGCTCCCAAGGCAGTCTCGTCACTTCCTTCCATCCTCCCAGCAGTCTGGCGAGATAGAGCAAAAAGCCTTTCTCCTGCCTTATAGATGAAAACCCTGAGGCTCAGAGAGGTGAGGTGCCTTGCCCGAGGTCCCACAGCTCAGGGGCGACAGGGCTGGGATTTGAAGCAGACTACAGGTGAAGGCGAGAGACCTTGGGAGGTTTTAAACAGAAGCTTTCAAAATCACAGAAACGCAGAGCGGTGTGCCCAGATGTCGAGCCTCTGATCCTCAGTCCCTGTGCTGCCCTCCCACCCTCCCTCCCATCCTCAAGTCCGGAGTCTCTTTCAAGAGCACTTTCCTACGGGCTGCTCACAGTTCTCGCTCTTCTCTGAAACCTCGAGCAATTACTGTCTGTACCACTCATTTAGCAATTAATCACCTCCAGCCTCCTGACAACGCTTCCCTGCTGCCTCCACCTATTGTTTAAACCCACAGTTGCTTGACTGCTTTCCCCAGGGAGGCTGGAGGTGTCCTGTCGGCAGGGGCAGGGTCTCCTCATTCTCCTTGCAGCCTGGTACACAGTAGGTGCTCAATCCTGCCAGTCCATGTAACTGAGACCCAGTCCTCTCAACAGGTAATAGCCTGAGTCTCAGTGCATGGCCCGTTGTCACGAGCCTGCTCTGTGACCTGAAGCGCATACTCATCCTTTCTGACCCTCTGAGTCCCCATCTCTAAAATGCAACATCAGCAGACCTTTCTTGGAGAGTGGGGTGGGGTGAGGGTTAGTAGGACCAGACCTGCTAACTGAAGTCTTCTCCCTGCACAGAATTAGGAATTCTAGTGGAATTGCCAAACACAGAACCCCACCTCTGCCTCCCACATTCCCAGGAGTGGACATGCGACCTGTGACAAGCCATGCAGATGCTGTTGCCCTGGAAATGCTGGTCAGTCCAGAGGAAGACTTCTGTTCCGGAGGAGAGCCTATCAGGGGGTTGCCCAGGAAGGGTTATGTCACCTGGTGAGAGGAGGCTCTTTCCACTGGGGTGAGCAGGCTGCGAGGATGGGCACCTGGGGGCCTCTGTGTGGGAAAGTCCTGCTCCTGCAGGAGAGAGTGCAGAGCACCTGCAGGGAATGGAAGTGAGCCCAGTGGAGCGGAGAAAACAGAAGGTGGGGTTTAGCCCCCAGCTGGGGCCGTGCAGGAGCTCCCCTGATTGAAGTGAATTTCACTTCACATGAACCAGTTTGTGTTGGATTCTTTAACTTACAAATGCAAAGGTCTTCACCGATGCAGAGACACTGCACATGGAATCACCTAGAACACCTGACGAGTCGTGGATGCCCTATCAAAGGCAGTTAGTAGCAGCAGGAGCCAGACAACTACATGGATTTCTGTAGGAAGTGTGCTGCCTAGGCGAGGGGCCTGGCTTCAAATCCTGCTTCCATGCCTCAGCAGCTCCGTGTCTGGGAAAGTCAGGGACACTCTAACCTTCCAGGATATTGTTCCTTCATTTGTAAGATGGGATTAGTAGTGCCAGCCTTAGAGAACTGTGTGAGCAAGCAGGCAGTGTGCTGCTGGTCTTGCCTGGTGCCAGGGATGCTCTAGGCGTTTCGTAAGTGCGAAGCAGCCATTGCACTGTGGTGCCTCGCCAGGGATCCACTTAGAACCATGACAGTGTGGGCAGCCCAGCCCCATCTCCCGAGAGAGAGCTGAGGCACAGGGTGGGAAATTTCTTGCCCAGCTCTCACAGCAAGGGACAGAGCCTTGCTTCAAACCAGGTCTCCAGGGTTTTGATTTCAGGCTCTGCCTCCCCAGTTATCAAAATCATGCTGCAGGTGCACGCTGGTGGCTCGGGTATTAAACCCACACCTGGGGTGCAGGCCACATACAGCCTAGGAACCCAGATTCACAGCCCTGGAGCTGGAGGAACAGCTAAAATGAACAACTAAATAAGCCAAGAGCTTCTTCCTCTGCTCTCTTCTTTCTTAAGTGCTGCCTGCCTGCTTTCATTCCTGTCTGCTTTCCTCCTTAAAAAAAAAAAAAAAAAAAAAAATTCCTGCTGCAGCCCATTGTCCCCGTGGAACCAATCATCTTAGAGCCTCTCTCTCCAGGCATGAGTGGGAACAAGCATGCAGCACTATGACCTTGAGCAAATTACCTGATTCCTGAGCCTCACCTCCTCCCCATCTGTGAAATGGCAACAGGCATGATCGTGTTTATGACACCAGGGCTACATGACGACCAGAGTTGTCATTTGTGACTTGTTTCCTTGTGCAGGGAGGGGAGGAGGAGATGCTGAGTCATGTGGTCCCTTCTCAAAATCCAGCCTAGTGTTCCCAGCCCAACTGCTGGTCCAGTCCATTTTCTGGGTGGTAAAGCACCTTCCAGGTCTGCAGTTTCTGTTAGACCCCAGAGGAAGGGCTATTTCTCCAGCAAGATGCAGGGAGAAAGGGCAATGCAGGATTCCCTCTGCCCAGCTCTGCCACACACAAAGCAGGCAGCCAGCCTGAGTCGCCGCTGACAGCGCCCCGGCCCCAGCTCCACTCACATGCTGCTCAGAGACAACGCTCAAAGCCTTCTCCCCTTCTCAGGGAGGACGGGGAGATGAGCTGAACAGAAGGAGGACCTATTCACTCGGAGATGATCCCGCCAGGACTTGGAAGCAAAAGCTTGGGTGTATCGTCACCCCCGATGGTGCCCAGGACCTGGGATTGCGCCAGTAGATGAGGAAGGTGACTTCTCTCGTACTGTTTGCAGCTGGTGGTCAGTCCCCACAAGGACTCATTCATTTATTTGCCGTCTCACTCGCTGCCTCCATCATCCCCTCAGTCATTCAATTATGTATCAGCCCCCTTACCACATACTCTTGTCACTCAGGGCGCTGACACCTCTGGATCACCAATTCATGTCCCTTTGCCCTACTTCTTACTCCAGTCACTGCTGTGGTGACAGTGATGCACAGACTTCCACTCACTTTGTGTGGATGTCGCCTGCTAGGGCCTCATGCCTAACCACGTCCTGTTGCTTTCCATCCAGAGCTTTCCTCGTTCCGTGACAAGGGACAAGAATCCAACTGGCACAGACAAATACACACACACACACACACACACACACACACACACACATGTGCAGCCCACAAGTGCAGGGACACAAATGCCCATGAGACAACCCTTGGGCAATAGAAGATGGTGGCTCCTGGGTCAGTGTTTCTCCTTTTCTTCCCTTGGGCAGGTGATCTTCTTGTGTATTTTACAAGTTTCTCAGAGATTCTGTGAAATCAAACAACCCATAGTCATGATTGACCCTATAATGCAACATTCTGTTATTCAAAACATAATGACTAAAAATAACAATAAATGTTTAAAATCTGCTTTGATGGGTCAGACATTTTGGAGCAGAATAGCTGGGTGGTTCTGGCTTAGAGCTTCACACAATGTACATAAGGGCTGTCATCATCTGAAGGTTTGACTGGGGTTGGAGAATCCGATGCCGAGATGCGCACTCACATGGCTGGCGATTTCGTGCGACTGTCGGTAGGAGGTCTCAGGTCCTCATCAAAAGGACCTCCTTGTAGGTCTTCCTGATGTTTTCATGACATAGCCGCTGGCTTCCCCCAAAGCAGGCAATCCAAGAGAGCACACTAGATGCTGATGACCTATGTCAGAAGCCACACTCTCATTTCTGCAATATCTAATGGCTGTAAAGGTCAGCCCTATTCAGTGTGGGAGGGGATCACTCAAACATATGCGGTCCAGGCCATGAGGTCCATGGGCCACCTTGGTGATGGCTACTATGCCTCTCTTCCCTGCTGTCCTCCCCATCCTCCACTCTAACCCTAGGACCACATTCCCAAATAAACTCGCTGCCCTTGAGTCTTTGTCACAGGTTCTTCTTTGGGTGCTAAAACTAAAAAGCCCAGAAAACAGCCAAAGATGTTCTCTCACCCAATGACTCACACATTCCACAAGTAATGAAAACCTTCCGTGAGCAAGTTACTATCAGACTCATCAGTCCCATGGCAGTAAAACTCAACATCACTGCCCCAAGGAAGATGGAAAGAAGAAAGCCTGGGGCACCGTTGACAAGTGAGGACCTGGGGAGTCTGGGCCTGGGAGCCAAGAAAAGAAAATCTACTCCCAAGGAGCTGATGAATTTGAAAATGTCTGTTCACTCCTCTGGACTTGCATTTCCTTACTTGAACATGTAGAATACTAATGAACTTTATTCACTGGAGTCCCACCTGGAACTCAGAGATTAGGACCCATCAGGGAAGGTCCTCATATTTGGCTTCCTCATCTACCAAGGTCTCAGGGGAGGAGTCACTCATGATGGGAGCCCATGCAGGGTTCTCCATCACTGGATGGAGGCAGGATCCTCTAGGGCTCCAAGAGCAGCCTCCTCACCTGTAAGGTCTTATAGAGGCAAGAGCGACAGTGGCAGCTGGCACAGAACACATTTCAATCACATCAGCACAGTGTTCCTACTATAATAGGAAGGCAATGTTGGCTGATGTCAGTGATAATGATATTGGGTGTGACCTTGAAGTCTTAAGCTAACTTAAGCCAAAAAGAGATCATTGGCTTACGTAACCAAACAATCCAGAAGTTCACATTAGACGTGGCTGGATCCAGGGGCTACAACACATCTCAGTGACTCAATCTCTTGTCATCTCTTGACTTTATGTTCCTTCGTATTGGCCTCATTCTCAAGAAACCCATGGTGGCGTCAGCTACCCAAGCTCCAGGTTGCAACCTGCAAAGTTCAAGTCCAGGGTGGAAAAGAATGCAACCTCGCTCTCTTTCTCTGTGAAGTCCCCACAAAAGCTTCCCTTCATGTTCTTATACCACATACTCAAATCAAGGGAACCTAGTGATCTTCTTGGGTGAACATGAATCACAGGCTCACCCCTAGAACCAGAGATGGTTCCCACCTGAAGCAGAGTGAGATGGCAGAGATGGAAGCGACAGTTAGAAAGCAGTGATGCCCGTTCACCGACCTGGCCTCTCCACTGCACAATACTAGTCTTTCAGCTCTCTCCTTGGCTATCGCCTTTCTTTTTATCAACACACATTGGCTGAGCTTTCTCCACACCCGTTTAGAGCCAGTGCTAGAAGGGACCTTCAAATTCAACCCGTCCTTAAGTGGCAAATTTACAGCACACTTGCCACCGCTCCCCTCTCCGGTCCCCTGGGCAGACATCACTAATAGATCATAGTTCTCTTCCTACTGGGTCAAGAAATTGATTCAGAATCTTTTCTTTTTACTGCGGTGCACAATGAGCCATTACTAATTGATCACAGTTGACTCCTGAGATGATATCTCTCTCTCTCTCTCTCTCTCTCTCTCTCTCTCTATATATATATATATATATATATATATATATAGATATAGATATAGATATAGATATAGATATAGATATAGATATAGATATATACCCCCTTTTATCTAGGGCAACATTTTATAGATGGGAAGCAGGCCTAGAGAGAAAGATTACTTTGCCCAAGGTCATGCTCTCAGTGGACTGCCATGCTGTCTTATCTTTCCACTTGCAGACATGATTGTCTGATCTCTCTGTTGCTAAAATCGTGTCTTAGTAAGACTATTGGCCCGCCCTGGTAAGGCAGTGGTGAGATCAGTCGCCTCTGAAGGATGCAGGCCACATACCCCCGGGTTTCTAGTCCCAGGTTCGGGGGGAAACCATGTGGATAATTGAGATGGAAATAAAGAGCTTCTTCCTCCTTTCTCCCTACCTGCCTGCCTACTCACCTTCATTCCTGCCTGCACCTTTCCTTTTAAAAAAACACTCTATGGTCTTCGCTTATTCCTTTCTCCATTCTCCTTTGCCTCCTTCGGCCTCCCTCCTTGGCCCCGGCGGCCCAGACAGCAGCAGCTGCAGTCGTACTGATAGTAACACGGGGTCATATTTTTGACGATTTTGACCGTGTATTATTGACCATATTTCTATGTGCCAGAATCGTCCCCCTTTTAGCGCCTGCTTCACAGAAGTGCAGAAGGACTCCACTTGTTCAACAGGTAAAGTACTAGAATCGGGTCTGGGGTAGAGTAAGTGCTCACTAAATTTTTATTATTATCTTAAGTCAGGTTTTCTAGAGCAGTGTCCGAATGGGATCTGCACATAAGTGACTTTTTTTTTTAAGGAAAGTTAGGGGCAGGAAGAGAGGAAGAAGCACTTTATTTATTTAATTCAGTTGTTCATCTTGGTTGTTCCTACCAGTCCTGGGACGCGGACCTGGGACCTCGGGATGTCTGTGGACTGCAGCCTCCCCTCCTCCACCAGGGAGCGCCAACATGCCTTTAAAGGGAAAACGCTCAGGAGAAACCTGGAAGGAACGTGATTGCGTGGCAGCGCTTGTCCCACCTGGAGGACATCGTGTTTCCGCCCTCCGTACGCGAGTGCACACACACGCGTGCATACACACTCACGCGCACACACGCGCGCGCCATGCAGTCACTGGTGGCCTCTGGGGACAGGGGCACAAGCTCTCAGGTACTTCCAGGTGGGTGGCTCCTGTCGCCCCAGGGCTACCGTTAGAGAATGGGAGGCTTGAGCAGGAACAGCCCTCACATCAGCATCACGAGCCAAATCCAAGGTGTCAGCAGGCCACATGGCCTCAGGGTGCTCTTCGGGTGAGTCCCCTCCTCGTCTCCTCCCGCTCCTGGAAGCTGCTGATTTTCTTTAGCTGGGGCGGTAACCGGCCTCTGCCTCCGCCTTTTCAAGACGGATGTGCGCGTGCTTGCGCTCGGGTGTCTGTGCGCGTGCGCCTGTGCGGGTGCGTGCCTGTGCGCCTGCGTGCACGTGCGTGCCTGTGCGCGTGCGCATGTGCGTGCGCCAGCCCCGCCACTTCACTCAGACAAGGACACTTGTGATGGCCTGAGAGCCCACCCAGAACCCAGGACAGTCGCTTTATCTTGAGATCCTTCTTTTCTTTTTTTTTTTTTATTGCTTTTAAAAATCGGGATGTATTTGACATGTGTCACTCCTGCATTTCAGGGGGACCGCAAAAGGATTTGATATTTGCATGCATTGCAAAAGGATCATCCTAAGTCTAGTTCACATCTGCCACCACACAGTTAGAATTTTTTTCTTGGGATGAAAACTTGTAAGAGCTGCTCGAACAACTTTCAAATAGAAAATATCGTTAATTGCAGCCGCCACACCGCACATCGGAGTCCCAGAACGCACTTGTTTCATCCTGGAGTCTGCCTTTTGGCCACCTGTACCCTTTGCCGGTGCCCTAACCCCGCCTGTCTCCAGCAGCCACCACGCTGCTCTGCAGCTGTGCGGCGGTTTGTTTCTTTCGATCCCGCCCAGACGCAAGCCACGCGCCAGTCATCCTCTGCCTCACTGGCTTCACTGAGGTAAAGCCCTCACGGTCTGTCGGTGCTTCCACCAAAGGCAAGACTTCATAGTGTCCCGTCATGTGTATATCCCATGTTTTCTTTGCCCGCCCATTGTCCTTAGACACTGAGCCTGTCCCGCTCCCTGTCCTGAAAAGCCACCATAAAGTCTATTTACTGGACTGGTGGAAGGAAAAGACAAAGAGAGCGGCTCATGGGGGACTCTACCGCCTGTGCTGGAGTGGGTTCTACCTCATCAGACGATGCAAGGTGGGTGGTAGGGGCTCCCCTTGGAGGCTGCCCGCCTGCCCCTTGGGCATACCCAGTATCTGTCCCTCCTCCCCCACCCCGTTAGCACCACTCAGCTCTGGACCCCAAAAACACCTCAGTGTGCCTCAGACACCTTCCTTGACGCTGTCAGAGGGTTCTCTTAAGATCTGACCATGCTGGTGCTGCCCCCACTCCCTCCACCCTATAGCCTGTAGGACCTGACCTTGAAGGTCCTCCCTTGGCAGACGCAGCCCTCCCTCTCCCTCTCAGAAGTGGACCCACCCACCTCGGGCCTCACCCCTCACTGCTGCTGGCTGCACCCACACATATGGCTGCAGCCCAGGCCCTGCACACACTCCCTGGAGCATCTTCTCTGGAGTGAGGCTCCTGGGTCCCCACTTGCAAACATGGGGTGAGGGCAGCAAATCATTGACCTCTGTGTACCTTCGTTTCCTCATTTCGCTACTGGGGACTGACTTGCGCAGTAACGCTAGAATACGAGCAGCCCTTTCAGAGGAAAAGCCCTGATACGGGGCCCAGCATGCAGCAGGCGCTCTGTCAGGGTATCGCTTCTCTTACCTTGGGGAGGGCTGCCTTGGAGACCTCGGGAGGAAGTGGCCCGTTCGGGATACTTGGCTCAGAGCTGGCATCCACTACACCTTCAGGATGTGCTGATGGAAGAGATCGGGGAGCAGGGAGGATCTGCTCCCTGTCTGGCGGGAGAGGACATGGTCCCAGGCTTGGTTTCCCCGGTCAGATGAGGGAGACAGGCACACTCGTATGCAAACACTGGAGCCTTTCCAACGGGGGCCACATATTAGCACCCACAGCCCACCAGGTGATTCTGAAATAGAGTGAGCCTCTGTGGCGCCTGGGGCTGGGAGCAAAAGTACACTTCCTGCAGGGGCATGGTCCTGCTCAGCACCTGCAGCTTTGGGGGACATGCTCCTGCGGACTGGCTGTGTGAGCCCCCTTGTTCGCAGGGACGAAACTTCCTTGAGAGCCTTCAGGCCAGGAACCAAAGTTGATGTCATTTAAAGTTTCCTGACATTTACGTTTCTGACACCCCCACCCTGTCACCCCAGTCTGTTGAAGCCTCCCCTTCAGTGCCACCACCCTTTGAATCCACACACACCCTGAGTGCCAGGCCCTGGGTCGTCTCCTTGAAGGTTTGCGACAGCCCTCCCAGGTGTTAGCAGATGCCCAGGAGGCTGAGACACCCAGATGCTGTGACTTGTCCAAGGTCACCCAGCTAGCCTGCGGCACCCTGGGGCTGGAACCAAGGAAAAGCCCTTGCCCATGTCATCTCACTGCCTGCATCCCTCAAGGCCGGGGACCACATGGTTTCCTGTCTCAGTTTCCCCATCTGCAGTGGGGATCCCGCTCTGCTCCCTAATTCTGGGTCCTGCAGAGTTCATGGGGCCAGCTCCAGGAGCACCTGAGCCGAGAAGGTATAAATAGAGTTTACGGTGGCTTTTCACCACCGCCATCTCTGAATGCCCAGGCCTGTCCTCGGGACACCTGTTCGCCAGCTGGTCCAAGGGAACCGATGGTGACACAGCAGCCCTGAATTTGCCATCCCAGAAGGGTGCTCTGTCCCAGGTTCCTTCTCGCTGGTCATGGAAATCTCCTTCCTCATCCTCCTTCTGCAGCCTCTTCCTCCCCAAGGAGGCAGGCGAGGTGACTACGTCAGTGTACGGCTCTCTGGGGCCTTAATTCCCACCGCTAGAAAATCGAACCTGCCCTTGCCTTCTCTTACAGGCTGATTGGTGACCCCCAAAGACAACAGCTCCTAATGCCCGGAACCTGGGGAAAGATGTTAGTAGATGTGACCAAGTAAAGGGGCTTGAATTAAAAGGTAAAGCTAAATGGTCCTGTGATTCCACTTCTGGGCATTTATCCCGAAGGACATGAAAACACAATCTCGGAAAGATGTCTGGAGCCTCATGGTCATCGCAGCATGGCTTGCAGCTGCCAAGACAGGCTGCTTCCCCTGGGGTGTGGGATGGGCAGTGTGGGGAGACAGAGATGATGATGGGGCAGGAAGAAGATGGAGGGGAAGGAGAGAAGGGCCCACAGGCGGTCATACAACCCCAGTGGATGAGCACCCAGGTTTGCAGGAATTCCAGATGTAGGGGCTCAGACTGGGCACTGGGGCCCCCCAGACCCGGCGCCAGCCCCTGCACCTCTGTGACCTTGAACACTCCAAGGGAGCTTGTCTCCTTATCTGGAAAATGGCCAAAGAGCTGGAGTCAGCGTGACTCCAAAACCACACCCAGTACCACCCCATGTACCCTCACCTCCCTCCCAAGTCTTACCTCACGGGAGAATCACCTCCTGTGCCGTGAGACAGAATCCCACCTCTCCCCATGCCCGGCAAGTCGGAGCCAGCTGGCACACACTCCTGAGATTAGTGGACCACGAGAAGGCATTCGTTCAAACAAATGGCTTGCAGCTCCAAGGGACCGCCCCACCACACCCTGTCTGCCCAGGAAGCAGAGCCTCTCAGCACATGTCCCTCCAGAAGGGCTCTGGCTCCCCTTCCCAGCCTCCCTGCCCATCTTTGGTTGCCCCCCAGCCCAGGGAGCTGAGAGAAGACGGGACATAAGCTCCAGCTGCGGGCACCGTGTCTCGGGTCTTCCTTCTCCAAGGCTGCTGCTCTGTGGACTGGACTGTGCGCCCCTGAAGTTCACTTGTTGAAGCCCTGGCCCCACCCTCTAGGTCACGTGAGGACCCAGCTGGAAGGAGGCCACCTGTCAGCCGGGGCGTGGCCCCTGCCCAGCAACCAAACTGGCCGCCTACTGGACTCCCAGCCTCCAGAGCTGCGAGAAACACGTGTCTGCTGTGTGGCCTCCAGCTTTGGTCTTTCGTGACTTAGATGTAGTGCAATGACAGACGCGCCTGGGTCTCCTCTCAAAAGCCCTTTGCATCAACCACTTGCTGCCCCCGGACGGCTGGGCTGAGTCTCCGGGCACCGCCCCACATGCTGCCCCATCTCGCCTGGAATGTCCTTCCCGCCAGGAGTGGCAATTTACTTCCAGGCGACAACTCACCTGTCATTTTCTCCCTGAGAAGCTCCTGATCCCCTCAGATGTAACCTACCTCTTCCCACTTTGCAGCCCACAACTCCCACAAGCTACCCATCCAAGATGTATACACGTGGAATAAGGGGCCATCATTCTCATTAGAACCCAGTGACCTCAGTGTCCTCGGGGTCCCCCACTGAGAAAGGGGGCTGTGGACAGCACCCATCTCACTGGGTGGTTGTGAAAATGAAATAGCTTAGTTCGCAAAGTGCTGGCACTCACATGGCTGACTCATTATACCATCATCATCGCCATCATCACTGAATCTCCATAAAGAGATGAATCGTTCTCCCCATTTGAGCTGAGGAAAGTGAGTTTCGCTCTGAGCGGGGAGAGGCCTGCTGGCGGTCACTCGGCCACCAGCCACCAACAGAGCAGGCTGAGAGCACCGGCCAGCCCGCTCTCAGACAGCAGCTGAGAGAGAAGCACTGACCCCCGGGCTGAGAGCAGCCCGCAGCCGAGCAGGAGGAGTTTTCTGGGCTGGTTTCGTCACCCCTCCCCCAGGAGCAGCCGTGACCGTCCCCCAGCTGAGTAGCGACAGGTGCCGGAGCGGAGGTGATAAACACATCCACTGACTTCCGTGAACTCCCATCCAATTTGCCATTCCCGGGCTCGTGCCAAGAGTGCTGTGCTAATAAACCAAATGGACTTTTCAGCATCCACTCTGAGTGACGGATGATGGAGGCAGCGCGCAGCCGGCTCAGCAGCAGCCTCCGTCCAGCAGAGCCAGAGGGGTAGGGGGTGCACGAGACGCAGACTTTGAGTCACAGTCTGCTGGCGCTTCCCAGCCCAGGGACCTTCAGAGGTCACCTCTTCTACCACCTCCGTGCACAGGCAAGGAAACTGAGGCCGGGGCACTGGTGGGACCAGAATCCCAGAGGCCGGGTACCGGCCTGGGTGTGGGTCACATCTAGAGTCTGGGGTGGTGATGGTGTTTTGATGAGGCAGGGACTGCTGGACAGGGAGATGGAGATAAGGGTCCCAGTGGAAAATGGAAATTGGCGACTCAAGCGTTTCTCAGTGGAGAGGGGTTGGGGTGGGATCTGCGAATCCCACTTAGGGGGATTTGAAATGACCTTCAGAATGACCTTCCTCAGGGAAATCTGCACCCCTGCTAGGGCTGTCAACTGGGAGGGGGACTTTCTGCTGCCCCTACACCCTCCCTGAGTCCCTATCTGAGAGCCCACAGCCCCTTCACTGAGTCCCTGGGCTCTTCTCTGGAATTTGACTCTTATCTCCACAACTGAGTGGCATGGACTCAATAATATCCCCAAGGAAATCCCTACCCACACCCTGAAACCCCCAGGCCTGGGGGTGGTTAGTGCCAACCTAGGTCAGATGCCAGACCCCGCCTTTTCACACCCATTTATGCCCACTCTGGACCCCCACCTCCAGGCCCTGCCCTGCCATCCCCGTGAGCACACCCCAGTTCACAGCTTACAGCACATAGACTCTGGGGGACAGGCCCCAGGGGAGGAAGAAGAATTGAGACCATCCCACAAACCTGTTTCCTCCATCAGAGGTCAGGGGCAGAGAGTGATGCCGCGCTGCATTCAGTGGAGGTGGCAGGAGGGCCCAGCCTGGATGACCCTCGCCCTGGCTGCATGCAGAGAGGCAGGCAGGAGCACTCGTGTGACCTGACCCCGGTCCTGCCTGCGAAACCCTGTGGGCCTGGTCCTCTCCAGCAGGGAGGATGGGCTCATAAGCCCTCGTGTCACTGTGACCACCCCCCAAGTGACCCCACGGCTGCTTCCATTTCCCCCAGGGTGAGGGTCAGGAAGGCCAGACACCAGCTTGTCCCCACTGATGCCTTCCTGCTGCAAGACAGGAGGGAGGGGCATCAGGAGGGGCCTGCCGACCCCCTGCCTACACCCCCACTGCAGCTTCAGTCAGGCCCGCTCTGCTTTCATCTGTTTCCCATAGAGAGTTTCTGTGTAAGGTTTTGTTTGAACAAAGCTTCCCTCCACTACAAACATTTTGCAAACCTCTGATCTAGCCCAGCCCCTCCTGTTAGGGCAGCCAGCAGAGGTCTGCAGTCAGGCGGCCTTGGGCTAAATCCTATTTATAACACCCACCACTGTGGGGGGGGTCTCCTCATCTCCCTGGGCCCCCGTTTCCCTGTCTACAGCAGAGAAGTCTCCCTGCTTCTTCTTCAGAAACAGTAGGAGGGAGGCACCTGGCACATAGTAGGTTTTCAGTGACAGCCAAGAACATCTTAGGGACAAATAAGGGAGCTGACAATGCACAGTGACTGTAGTCATCTGCGAGGTCACATGAGGGTCAGCATCAGGGCCTTGGGGCTGGATGCAGACAAGCTTGCTCCCTGCAGCCTGGCTCACCCCTGTCACCAGCCCCCTAAAGGACCGTATCCGCAAGACCCCATCTGTGCAGCCCTCATCCCCCAGAGACCCTCACTGGTCCTGACAAAGTATGGGCACTAACCGGGCCGACAGGCTAGAACGGTATCCAGAGTGGGGAGGATGGAGGCAGGAGATGGCCGATAAGCCTGCACATTGTTCATAGAGCCCATTGCAGCTGTGACTGCTGCTATTTAGCATTTAGATGACACTACATTTCCACGGGCTTTGCTGCCCGGGCCTTTAGTAACCAACCACGAGGGTAGACACTGACTCTAAGAGAGGAGGAATCGGGTGGAAGCAGCCAGTCTGCCTTGAGCCCTGCTCCTGGCCGTCCATCCATCCACCCATCCATTTATTCAACATGCAGTGACAAAACCCCTAGAACATCCCATGTCCTGTGCTTGGTCTCACTCCTTTTCCTGCCTTAAAAAAAAAAAAAAGATTGATTTTCAAAACACACGTTTTCTTGAAGAGTTGAACCACATTGCTCTGACATTTCTCTCTGATTGCCCTTGTCACACAAAGTATGATAATTGCCATTATATGCTTATCCTTACTGCCTTTTTAAAACTCCATATGCCTATCGCCCAGTCCCGGGTTTAGAACTACATCATTAATTTCACCACCATCATCTCCACCAATTAGCACCATCACCATCACCACCATCATCTCCACCATCATCTCCACAATTACCACCATCATCACCACCATCATCTCCACCATCATCTCCACAATTACCATCATCAACATCACCATCATCATCACCACCATCATCCCCACCATCATCTCCACAATTACCACCATCATCACCATCACCACCATCATTCCCACCATTATCTCCACCATCATCACCATCACTATCATCATTTACACCCCTATCACCATCATCACCCCCATTACCACTACCATCATCACTATCACAATCACCACCATCATCACCACCACCATCATCATCAACTCCACCACTATCACCACTACCATCTCTGTCATCACTACCATCATAGCTATAATTCATTACATACTTACTATGTGCCAGGCAGTATGCTAAGATATTTCCATGCTTTTCTCTGCTAATCCTTGTAACATCTCCAGTAAAATAAAACGTACTTCTTCCATCATTATTCCCATCATACAGATGAAGAGACTGAGGCTCAGACTCAGGAACTTGCCTAAGGATTCAGATTCAAGCTGTCTCTCCTTTACCCAGACCAAGAAAAGATCCTGGAGCCTGGATAATGCAAAATTCCTCATCAGACACATTCTATTTGACTTTGGAACATCTTGAGAGGTGAGGCACTAAGAAGACCACTAATTTCTCTAGACTCCAGTCATGTCACAGGATGTAACCCTTTGAAACAGGACTCTGAGTCACTACCTGCTTCCTCCAACTCCACCTTTAAGCTCAGGGGCAGCACCAGGCCAGTTAACTTGCAGAACCATTCATGAGGGGACCCACGTTGGACTCTGCACTGCTGTACCATAGGCACTCACACCCATAAGGGTTGATTCCCAGGAATGGCCAACTGCTCACAATGTGATGGATTCACACAGGACAAGAAAGTCAGTCAGTCTGTCAGCCCCTCTCCTCTCTGGCTCCCACCCTCACTCCCTAAGCAGGAGACAGATGAGGAAGCATCCTTTCCAGGTGACGTCAGGCTGCTGCCAATGCCTCAGCATCCCTGGTGTTGTCATCTCCATGACACATGCCAGTTTGCAGCCCTACCCTCAGCCCAGCTCAAATGCAAAAAAGTCTTTACTCCCATCTCCTGAGAGCCATGGAGACAGGATTCTGCCTATAACCCTCACCGTTCTCAACACATCAGAATCCCTCCACCTGAGATGGCCCTTCAGATGGCACTCTCCAGTCTATAACTCACCCCAAAGTGCCTTTCCTCAAGAATCCTGGGGGAGGGAGATGGTCAGAAGATGGCAACCCATGAGATTCAGACACTTCCCACAGAAGAATTAGGAATTCACCTATTCTCCGGCAACGAACACTGAGGGAAAGCAGGTGCAGAAGTCATAGAGATGCAACTGCTTTTGAAACAACGAAAGGCAGACAAAAGCATCCAGGTTCAGAGCTACACTGCAGATTCGGGACTCGGGATTCAGGTTATTTCGGGGGGGAGGCTGGAACTGCAGGAAGACTGAAGCTCTTGGAGAGTCACTCCAAAAGCTCAAAGAGCCTGCCCAGAGGGACCAGATTTGGAGGCCAGGGAGACGGTGTTGGCACAGGATGGAAAGAGAACCAGTGCCCCAGGGTCTCAACTCGAGCCCATGTGGTGAAATTACCCTGGGTGCCACCGTAACCAGAAGGCAGCTCGGGAAGTTCCCACCCCATCCCCCCCCACCACCGTATTGCGCTGGAGTCTCAAGATCCACCTATCAGATATCCGCCCACAGAATATCATCCCCCGACATTAAAGGAAGATGGCAGTCTTCCAGAAGGGATGAACCCTCAGTACTGCCTGCTAGCGCCACCCTGTGGAAACAGGCAGCAGCTGTGCTGCCACCCGATGGCCATGTGTGGAACAACACAGTGACCACCCTACACAGCACCATTACTACAGGGAAACCAAACTCACGTAGATATAAACAGAGTGCCAAACAGAGCAAAGACGCAGAGAAATATATGTGAAATGATGAATCCAATCAGAAATCTGGGGGAAAATCTTAATAGAGCAGATGTATGCAAACTACATAAGGATGAATTTAGGGCAACAGTGATAAATATATTCATGGAAATCAAGAAAATAACAGAGGAAGTAAAAGAGAACAAAAAAGAGAAATAAGAATTGAAGCAAGAAATGAAGACTAAGATAGCTGAACTAAAGAACTCAATAGAGGGACTCAAGAAAAGGATGAACGAGGCCTCTAACAGAATCAGCAAGCTGGAAGATAGGGCAGAGGAATTCACTTAAGCAAACCAGCAAGAACTGAAGACAGCATTCAAAACCCACGGGATAACATCAAAAGGAACAACATTTGTATCACGGGGGTCCCAGAAGGAGAAGAGAGAGAAAGGGGGGAAGAAACTGTATTTGAAGAAATAGTAGCTGAGAACTTCCCTAACCTGAGGAATGAAACAAGCCTCCAGACCCAGGAAGCTCAAAGAGATCCTAATAAAAGAAACCCAAACAGACCTACACATAGACACATTGTCACAAAAATACAAGATAAAGAAAGAATACAGAGAAAAATGAGTCACATACAAAGGAATCTTCATAAGACTGCCAGTGGATATCGCAAATGAAACTCCACAGCCCAGAAGGAAATGGTATGATATAGTCAAAGTGCGAAAAGAATAGAATTTTCAACCTAGGATACTATACCCTGCAAAATGATCATTCCTTCAGTTCTGAAGGAATGATAAAAAGCTTTTCCAATAAGCAAGAGTTAAAGGAATTCATCACCAAAGAACCAGCTCTAAAAAAGATATGAAAGAATGCTTTATAAAGTGTAAATAAACCCCACTTAAAGCCAGTAAGAGAGCAAATATAAAAAGTGGGTAGAAGGGAATAAAACTGTGGTTAAAATGAGTGTAAGACTAATCTGCTTTCAAATAAAAATAGGAAATATGCATAACATTCTTAATGCTGACTTCAGGGTAACCTCAAAATACATCTCCAGGGAAAAAGCAAAGAGAAAAACAAGAAGGGAAACCAGTCAAAACACAACCACACCCAGCCCACCTAAGAAGAGAAAGAGAGGACAAAGGCACCGTCTGGAACAACTCACAGAAGATATCACAAAATGACACTAAGCAGCTACATATCCATAATCACCCTACACGTTAACGGACTGAACTGACCAATCAAATGACATAGAGTGGCTGGATGGATTAAAAAGCATAACACAACCTGCTGCTGCATTCAGGAAACCCATCTTCTTTCAAAAAAGGAGACAAAGGCTCAAAATCAGTGGTTGGAAGACAATCCTACAGACTAACGGGAACCACAAAAAAGCAGGAACAGCTATACTTATATTGAATAAAATAGACTTCCAACTTAAAAGCACACCAAATGACAGAGATGGACACTATATAATGATTAAAGTGTCAATCTAGCAACAAGGCATAATGCTTATTAACATATATGCACCAGATGAAGGAGCATCGAAATATATTAAGCAAGTATTAGTAGAACTAACAAGCGACATCAACAGCAACACAATCATAGTAGGAGACTTCAACGCCCCACTTACAACAATGGACTGATCAGTCAGGCAGAAAATGAACAGGGAAACAACTGATTTAAATGACCATTTGCAACATTTAGTTATAACAGACATAGACTGAACACTTCAATGACTACATATTTCATTTTCTTCTCAAGTGCACATGGAACAGTCTCAAGGATAGACCATATGTTGGGACACAAAACATGTCTCAACAAATTTACAAAGATTGAAATCATACCAAGCATCTTCTCTGACCACAGTGACTTAAAACTAGAAATCAACCACGAGAAGAAAACTTCAAGACCCCAAACTGGAGATTAAACAATATGCTTCTTAATGACTCTTGGGTAAAAGAGGAACTTCAAAAATACTTAGAGACAAGTGAGAAAGAAGACACGAGGCTACCAGAATCTATAGGATGCAGTGAAAGCAATCCAGGCCCACCTCAAGAAACAAGAAAAATCACAAATAAACAACCTAACTCTATATTTAAAACAACTGGAGAAAGAAGAACAAGTAAAGCCAAAAATCAGGAGAATGAAAATAATAAAAATTAGAGCAGAAATAAATGAAATAGAAAACAAAAAGACAATCCTGATCAATGAAACTAAAAAGTGGGTTCTTTAAGAAAATAAACAAAATTGACAAACAATGGGCTAGACTCACAAAGTAAAGAAGAGAAAAGACTCTCACAACTAGAATCAGAAATGAAGGGGGAGAAGTAACAACTGATACCACAGAAACATAAAACACCCTGCGACACTACTATGAACAGCTCCACGCCAACAAAGTAGACCTTGAGGGCACAGACAGATTTCTAGAAAAGCAGAGTCCACCAAGAATGAACCTGCAAGAATTGGAAAACCTGAACAGAACAAGCACAAGCAAAGAAATTGAACAGGTAATCAAAAGTCTCCCTAAAAATAAAAGCCCAGGGCCAGATGCCTTTTCTAATAAATTTTACCGAAGCTTCAGAGAAGAGTTGCTACCTATTTTTATAAAACTCTTTCAAAATATTGAAGAAACAGATCATTCCCAAATACTTTATATGGGGCCAACATCATACTGATACCAAAAACTGATAGACATCACCAAGTAGGATAATTATAGACCCATATCTCTAATGAATGTAGATGCAAACATTCTCAACAAAATATTAGTAAAGCAATTCCAACAATGCATCAAAAAGACCATCTGTCATGACCATCTGGGATTTATTCCAGGGATGCAAGATTAGTTCAACATACATAAATCTATTGATGTCAGACACCGTATCAGCAAGAGCAAGGAGCAAAACCACATGATCATATCAATAGATGCAAAGAGAACCTTAGACAAGATCCAGCATCATTTGTGATTAAAAAGCACTGCATAAAATGGGAATGGAAGGCACATACCTCAACAGAATAAAGATCATACACAACAAACCCACAGCCAACATCATAGTCAATGATGAAAAACTGAAAGCATTTCCTCGAAGGTTAGGAAGAAGACAAGACTGCCCATCCTCGCCACTCCTATTTAACATCGTGCTGGAGGTCTTAGCTAGAGCAATTAGGTAAGAGAGGGAGATGAAGGGAATTCAAATCTGAAAGAAGGAATTAAAACTATCATCACTTACAGATGACATGATTATATTTATTGAAAACCCTAAAAACTCTGTCAGAAAACTACTTGAACTCATCAACAAATAGAGTGGCAGGCTACAAAATCAATGCACAAAAATCTGTTCCATTTTTAGACACAAAGAAACACTAGAAAAAAATAAAATCAAGATGCTGTTTAAAATAGAAGTAAAAAGAAACAAATATTTTTCAATATACTTAACAAAGGAAGTGAGAGACCTGTACAGTGAAAACTATGAGTCCTTCTTCTTCAAAGAAATAGATGAGGACACAAAGAGATGGGAAGACATTCCCTGCTCATGATTGGGAAGAATCAATATCATTAAAATGGTCATCTGACCTAAAGCAATATACAGATTTAATGCAACCCATTAAAATCCCATGGGCTTATTTCCAGGAAATAGAACAAAAAATATTAAAATGTGTATGGACCAACACAAGACCCCAGACAGCCAAAGCAGTTATGAGAAAAAAGAACGAATCCAGGGGGGTTACACTCCCGTACACTGAGCTATACGACAAAGCAATAGTGATCAAAACAGTGTGGTAATGGAATAATGACTAGAGGCAAAGATCCATGGAATAGAACTGAATCACCAGAAACTGACCCACTCACATACAGTCAGTTAATCCACGACAAAGGATCCAAAAGCATATGATAGAGAAAGGAAACTCTTTTCAATTAATGGTGTTGGAAAAACCGGACATACAAAAGAATGAAGCTAGATCGCTCTCTAACTCCATTCACAAAAATTAACCCAAAGTGGTCTGGAGACATGGAGATAAGACTAGAAACCATAAAATTCTTGGAAAACAACATAGGAAAAACCTTCCATGACATCAGTCTTAGAGCTCTTTCACAGTGAAAGAAAACATCTCCATAACAAAAAGACAACATACTAACTGGGAAAAGATATTTGTGTTCCATATTTCTGACAAAGGCTTAATATCCAAAATATACAAAGAACTCATAAAACTCAATAACGTAAAAATAGGCCATCCAATCAAAAAATGGGAAGAGGAATTGGAGAGAGATTTTTCTGAAGAAGATATGATAGGCACAGGAAGAGATATTCCTACTCCTTGGTTATCAGGAAAATGGAAATCAAAACAACAATGAGATATCACCTTACACCTGAGAGACTGGATGTTATCTGAGAGTCTGGAAACTACAAATGTTGGTGAGGATGTGGAGAAAAGGGAGCACTTTTACACTGTTGGTGGGAGTACAAATGTGTACAAGCCCTATGGAAAACAGTGTGGAGGTTCCTCAAAAAGTTGAAGATGGAAATTCCATATGAACCCCCATCCCACTTCTGGGTATCTACCCAAAAGATACAAAAACACTCATTCGCAGAGATGTATGCATCCCCATGTTTACTGCAGCCCTATTCACAATAGCTAAGAACTGGAAACTACGAAAGTGCTCAACATCAGATGATGGATCAAGAAGATGTGGTCCATATACACAATGGAATACTGCACAGTCCTTAGAAGAGATGAAACCCCATCATTTGGATCAACGTGGATGGAACTAGAGGGGATGATGCTGAGTGAAATAAACCAAAAGAAGAAAGATAGAGACCAGTTGACCTCACTCAGAGGTGGAATGTGAGCAGACAAAACAAAGGAACAGATGAAACATAACCAGCCCTTGGACACTTGCAACAAAACAGGTTACCAACAGGGAATGGATGGGAGGGGGAGGAGGGGCAGATATGATAGTGGGACTCATTGGACAGTGGTAAATAACATGTGGTGATTTAGTGGAGGGTAGGGCGTGTTGACATATGTATGAGGAATGGGGAACCTTTACATGTGAGTTTATTTTAATGTGTAAAAATTTTTAAAAACCACTGTTCCAAGTACTCTATGTATTAGATCATTTCACTGCCATTCAGGCCTAAGAACAAAGATCTCCCATTATCTCCATTTTATAGATGCAAAAACTGAGGCTTAGACAGGTTAAGTCACTGGCTGTAGGTCTCCCAGCTTAAAGGCAGCAGTGCCAGGATTGCTTTGATATACCTGGAGGGGAACATCCTTCCAAGACTGGCTCCTGCTCCCTCCCACACTGCCCCCTCTCCCAGCCCCCTGACGGGTGAGTCTGGAGCAGGCACTGAGCTCCACCCTCCTCCCCCACCTGGCCTGCAGAGGGCACTCTCGGGCTAATCAAATGGGTAGAGGGCACCTGAGCGCTTGGCCAGTGGGCTGACCCAGGCCTCCCCCCTCCACACAGCTTCCTGGCAGTCAGGGTGCCATGTGACTTCTTTGTTCAACTCAGGCATCTGTTTCTCAGTTGGCTCCAAACTTGGACAAGGATCAAGGTGTTATTTGCCATCCTCCCTAAAACCCCAGTGATTATAAAAATGTAAATAAATGGATTGTGTTCGCTGCTGTTGGAACAATCACCTTCTAAATATACCCCTTTCTAAATATAAACATTCTCATTCCTCTACACTCACCTCACATTTCCTTTAATAATAGAAATAATGGAAACAAGAAAAATTGCAGCTATGTTTGGAGTCTGGAGCCTGCAGGTATGGTGGTTCTGTCATCACACTTAATTTCACAATCCCCACACGACTGGACCCTTTCAGCCCCATGTTTGCAGGTGAGGAAATTTCAGCCCCAACAAGTTAAGTGGCTTTTCTCGAGCACACACAGCTGATGAGTGATGGATTCGAGTCTGTACAGGGTTTAAGAGTGTTTCCCCCAAATTCATGACCCTCCAGACACTTAGAATATGACTTTCTGTGTTAACAGGGCCTTTGCAGATGTTACTGGCTGTGCTGAGATTAGATCATATTGCGTTGGGTCTGAATGGCCTCTAAATTCATTGACTGCTTCTTCCCACCTCGAGCCTGGGCCTGCGGGCTTTACATGGTCTGCACTTCAGCCACCTGAGTCACAGAGGGGCACCAGCGACTGGTTCTTGTAAGGAGAGGGCCCCTTGCAGAGGCAGCGGCAGGAGCTACAGGTGGTCCCTTGATGGCAGAGGCAGAGACTGGCATGATGGGTCCACCAGCGAGTAAGTGCCAAGGATGGCACTGAAATTCAGGAGGGGGCAAGGAAGCCGCCTCCCTTACAGCTTTCAGAAGGACCACGACTCTGTAACACCTCGAGTTTTCTGGACTTGGAATTGACCGAGAATAAATTTATGTTGTTTTAAGCCACCTGCTTCATGATACTTTGTAGTGACCTCTAAGGTGGAATCCAAGAGTGTTCTGATTTCTCCCCGGAGCAAACTCCCCTTCCCATGGTCAGATCACACACATATTTACCAAGAGCCAGTGGATGCTGGGATCTGGGGACACAGAGAAGGTCAGCCCCTTGCTCCAGAGGTTCACGCGGACAGTGACAGCACTGTGCCTGGCCTTCGTTGCTCAGTGACTGGTGGTGAGCAGGAGACCATATACATCTTGCTTTCGAGTCTTGGCACGGTCACTGCCTGGCTGTGTGGCCAAAGGTGGGTCACAGCTCACCTCCCTGAACCGCCACTTCTCCCTCTGTGAGCTAAGGGCACTTCCCCCAGCCTGCTCCTTGGAATCAGGAGAGGGCTAAGGAAACACTGGAGCAGCAGCACGTGCTTTCTGACAAGCGGTGCCTGTGTTGGGGGCGGGGAGAGCAGGCGCGCGCACCTGAGCCGATGCATGTGTACCTGCATTGCTTTAATGGGAGACAAACTCGCACTTGGTGAACATTATCCGTTCCCCCTTTCTGCCTGTGGAAATATTTCAGACCAGATTCAAAAGAGAAAGAAAGAGGGCCTGGTGTGGAGGGCACAGGCAGTGGGGGTCTGCGCTGGATCTATGTTCTCCTCAGATGCCAGCTTCTTTTGGGAGCAGAGTCACCCTCAAAGGGCATCTTGAATCACAAACAGCAGGACCCACAGAGGAAAGAAAAAGCCCGAGGGAAGAAGCCGTGCCTGGATCAGTCCCCAAGCTCTGCCATCTCCTGCCAGCCGATTTCCATTCCTCCTGCCTCGGCTGCTGGCCTCAGCCATGCTGGGGACTGTGCAGTAATCCAGAGATTTGTCAGAGGCGGTGTCTGATGGCTGCCAGTCAAGTGGAGGGGGAAAGAGACCCAGCAGATCAAACGAGGCTCCTCTGAAAGCTGCTCTGTGGAGGGAAAGCTTTGCAGAGCAGATGCCAGAGTCAGGGGTGCAGCTGCCTCAGGGTGGGAATGTTTGTCTCGCAGACCCCAGGACGATGGACAAAAGCGGGTGCTGGGCCTGCTGGGGGTCCAGGCTGCTGAGAGGGCTTGGCAGCTCCTGGCACCACTCACCCAGGTCTGAGTTGAGCATTGTATGTCGGAGTCTCCGGACAACGCTGGACAGCCCAGCCTCCAGGGCAATTTCAAGGGCAGCTGACAGAGGCCAGGCTGGCCCGTCTACTTGGACCCAATCAGGGCCTCCCTTGTGGGAGCATCATTTCACTCCCTGATTCAGGGTTCAGAGAAAGATGGATGTGGTTGACTCGGCCCCACAGGGACGCATGAAAACTCACCCCTAAGCACGCCGGGCAAAAAATCATTCAGCTGATTGAATTCAATCCAGTTCAACCACGATTTATTAAATCAACAGACAGTTGAGCATAGAGGCTGAGAGTAAGGACCCTGGGCCAGGAGGACGGGGTGTGAATTCCGGCTGCAATGCTTGGACCAGTCATCTAGCTTCTCTGTGCCTCAGTGTCTTCATCTGTGAAACGGAGAGAATAATGACGCTTCCTCACAGGGCAGAAGAGCTTGCACTGAGTTAACACATGTGAAGCATTTTAAATTGTCTGCGGCATTCCATAAGTGCAAACTAAGGACTACATCAGGGATTGGTAAGTGAAATAGTGGGATAAACGTACCATAATGTCCCCACACACAGACGACTGAGGCTGGGGAGGAAACGCCTTATCAAGGTAGGATTTGAAGCCACAAGGGTGGGCCCCAGAGACCCCACCCTTAATCACTGGGTGACAGAGAACCCTTTTCAGCCCAGCCTTTCCCCCCAGGGGCCTGGCCCCAGCGTGCCACACAGGAGTCTCTTAGTGGATGTTGAATGAATGACGATGTCCCTGCATTTGAATCAACATCGCTTCTCTCACTCTTTCTGTGACCTTGGGCATAGACACAGTCTGTCTTAAGTGTCAGTTTCTTTGTGTGTAAAAATGTGTCCGCATATCCAATTCACAGGGCTGTTGGTGAGAACCGAATGAGAGCTCCATGCAAACACGCCCGGCAGGGTGCCTGAGAGTTAGTCCATGTTAAATAAATGTCATCTTGATTTTATTTCATTTCTTTGACTCTGTACTCAGTTCTGTCCAAGGACCCATGGGGAACACAGAGAAGGAGAAAATAGATTCTTGTCCGGAAGGACCTTATCCAAGATAGTAAAGGAAGAAACTGTTCCTTGAAAGGACAACCTACAAGGAGGAGCTGGGGCGGAAGGCGCCCAGGAGCTGCGAGAGCCCCGCGTGGACTGGCAGTCTGGAGGGCCTCTGGGAGGAGGTGTTTGAAAGACCATCCGCCTCATTATCTGCTGCCGCACAAAGGGCCTCACAGACCATGTTCCCATCGGGTGAGGCTGGGTCAGTGAGGCGACATGGGTGAGCACATGAAAACGCTGCCTCTGAGGGGAGAAGCAGGCTCTGATCAATCCCCTCCATCAAAGGGCTGGGGATGGCAGCAGAACCGACCGGAGTGCTGGCAGCAGCGAGGCAGGCGAGTGATGTTCAAAACCGTGCGCTTTGGGCCCAGACATTGATGTCCTTCCAGAAAGTGTCCTGCGTGGATGTGAGGAAGAACAAAAGGTTGGAGGAGATAGAAAATACTCAGCTTGGTGACTCAACCCAGAGTGCAAATGAGCCAATTCCACGATGTCCCTCCCAGTTGGGAAGGAAACTTGAGCATCACCAAGGCACTCCTTTCAACGCTGGGCAACTCTCCCAGGTCCTTCCATCCCCAGAACCCTCCATAGCACCCTGTGCCCAGCCTCATCCACAAGGAAAGTGAACCCCAGGAAGCTCATGAGCTCTGCCCAAGTTCACGGCGGGGACCAATACCCAGCCTCCAGGTTCGTTCCACAACTTCAGCTCACGTGCAGTAGATGCTGGGAATGGACATGCGCTGAGCTGACCAGTCCAGGTTCTACAACCCTTGAACACAGTAATCTCTTCTGGGATAAACAATGGGATACAAGCTCTGAGACTGCTCAAACAGTGAAGAGGACGATGTGCAATCTTTTCTTCTGCCCTGAGCCTAGGAAGTGGACGTCTACAGCTGCTTTCCATCCTGCAGAACCGAAGTTCACGGAGAAGCAAAGGAGACAGCTTGAGAGAGCAAGTCCTAATAAATCTATTCTCTTTGGGCATCAATAAAAGTATGCTAGCTTCTGTAACAAATAAAGCCCCAAATCTCAGTGTCTTAGCCCAGTAAAAATTTAGTTCTTGCTCATTTAGCAATTAGATGGCATCTTTCTGGTGATTTGAAGTTCAGACTCCTTCTACCTATGCCCTCCCCTCCCCTAGTGGCTTGGGATTCTCTGGACTCAGCCCCTAAGGGAAACTGGAGCAAAGGAAATGTGTTTCTTAAGGTCCTCAGTCTGGAAGTGACACATACCACCTCTGTCCTGTTCCATTGTTGGGAACTGGTCACGTGACTATCTGACTGCAAGGGAGGCTGGGAAATGTAGTCCTTTGGTTGACAGCTGCCTCTCCTCAATAATTCTGCACGAAGAGGGAGCCCAACCTTCAGTGACCAGTCAACACCTCCACCTCCACGTCTTTGAGGACTTAAGGGACTCCCGAAACCCTGTTTACCTCTGATCTTTCTCACTTCCATAATGTATTAAATTCCCTATTTTTTCTTCAGCCAATTTAGGCTCAATTTTCTGCTATTATTGCAGAAATAGTCCTAACTACTTAAAAGAGCGCCGCAGCCCTGTGTGCAAATAGACTAAAACCCAATCCTGCCTTTCCCGGTCTGGTGTCCCACAAAACTCTGCTGTCACCAAAGCTCCATGGTGAGCCAGACCCCATGGTCTCAGTTAATTATGTAATTATCCCCAAGAAAGAAGGTGATGGACAGCAGAAGTCATTGTCAGGTTCTCCATTGTGTCCCCATGCTGAAGAAGCACATAGGAAAGGGATGAGTGGGATTCGATATTTTTTCAGTGAAGGAAAAGTTTCCCAAAGAGAAATGCTAAAGGTGGTCAACGTAAGGACAAAATTCCTGAAAGAATACTAGGAAGGCTGTCCCATCCCTGCATATCATTAACATCTCAATCAGGGCTGAATATGGTGGCATTTAAGTATGTCCACAGATTCTTACTATCTCTCCCTTTTGTAGAGCCTAATATCTGTCCTGAATTGTAAGCAGTAGTTCATAACTTCCTTCTACTATACAGAATGTAGAGAAAATGACTGAGTCTTCCAAGTGTTGTAAAAGTTATAAGGCTATAAAAAGCCCTGCAGTTTCCATCTTCTTCTCTCTTGCATCACTTGCTTTCAGGGAATAGCAGGCGCCCTCTTGGAAGGAGACCCAAGCATCCTTATGAAGAGATCCATCATTGAATCAAAGAGAAACTGGGATCTCCTGCCTACAGTCACGTGAGTGGACCTTCTTAGAAGCAGAGCTCCCAGCCCCAGTCAAGTCATCAGATGGCTACAGTCATATCCGGCATCTTGAGTGCAGCTTCATGAAAGGCCCTGAGCCAGGACCACCCAGTTAGGCTTCTCCTAAATTCCCAACCCACAGAAACTGTGAGCTCATGAATGTCGTTTTAAGTCACTACGTTTTGGGGTCATGTGTTACTCAGCCACAGGTGCCTAATACAGCTGAGTAAGGGGATAGTTGAAGTAAGGTTTTCTGCCTTGATGACACCAAAGAGCCTGTGGATAGTTGTTGGCTGAGCTAGGAAACTGCTGCAAAGTATAAGATTTATGGAGATGCAGGCTGACTTATACATATTCACATCCCTCATCAAAACACAAGCCGATGATTCAGCTAAAAATATTTCACCAGCGTGCGGGTCAAACTCAAACACGGCAGATGGGCTTCTTGTCACTAGATAAAGGGTAAGTTATATGTCCCTGGGCAAGTGATTAAGTTGAACCACATGAAATAGTCCATATACAACCATTTTAATAAGTAAAAATGTCAGCTTCATATGGTTCAACATGATCCTTCCTTCTTCTGAGTCTCAGTTTCTGTGAAATAGGTATAAAAATCCTCATGGTAGGGATTAAGCTGATAATCAAAAAGACTTTGCAATAAATGAGCTAGTTCAGAGCCCCAGGACCATTGAGTGACTTGTCAGTGGCACAAAAATAAAGCTCATGAGTCTTAGTGAAAGGAAGGAGTTACCAGCTGTTGGAAACTGGAGATCTGTCCTTGGTCTCCTAAAGGGAGAGAGAACTGGGACCTGAGATTCCTGCCTCGGGCTTCCCACCTGTGTAATGGAATAACAGCTGCTCAATGCCCTTCCTGGGGCAGACCTGCCCCCTGTCCAGCCTATCTCCCGGCCTCTAGAAGAAGACAGAAAGGGCAGGAGGCTGTGTCCTTTCCCTACCCTCTATCCCAGACAGGGGAAGAGGAAACGAGGGGGCCAGGATCCTCATTGCTGAGGCAGACCTCATCCAAGAGGCCAAATTTAGCAAGATTGTTTTAGTAAATCATTTGATTCCCTTGGGTGTTTGTAGTACAAACAATCCCAGACAAGTCCTAGAGGGAGGGGAAAAGAGTAATTTGTGTGACATACAACAAAAAAAAGAAATCAACTCCAAAATATGAGGCATTGAGTGTGGTGCATTTCTAAACGAGCAAAGTTATAGCTGAGTGTAACTGTCCCTTAGTTATCTCATTAACTCTCTCCTTGCACAGGCAGGGGAGACAGCACACCCCCAAACCCCTGAGAATGTAGAGCTTGGCTAGCTGCCCTGAAGCCCAGAGTTGAAGTCCAGTCTATTCATCACCAAATCTGGAAGAATCCTTGTATATTCTCCTCTTTACTCCTCAGTCGCCCCTTTCTGTAAACTGGGGAGTTGGGGCTAGACCACCTCTGAGCACTTTCTAGAAGTGACAGTCCATGGTTATAAAATATGGGAGTCACTCCTGAGTTCAGTTCTGGATTCCAGTCGTGGCCCTGTCATTAATTGACCAAGTGACCTTGAGCTCAGGAAGGAATTGACGGTATGAACTGGTTCAGCCTCCAACTCCTCTGAACTCCTCCCCAGCCTCCTGAAAGATGACCCTGTTGTTGCTGTCAGTACCGCCCAAGGTGGGCGCTCACCTCTGTTGATCAAGAGAAGGACGTGATTCCATTGCCAGACAGCTTCCCCAGTTACAAAGTACATCTTTCAACTTGGGCTTGAACCAAATTTCACGAAACCTCTGCCCAAAGGGAAGCTCAGGAAAGCCTGAGAAGTCACAGCACTTTTGCACTTGGGCAAGTTTATGCTCCAGTTCCAACAGGTCCGCCATCTTGGTTTCCTCATCTACTAAATGGAGACACTAATTCAGCCCACTCTCAGGTGTGGTGAGGATTCTTTGAGCTGTCACTAAGTACAGTGTTGGCCACATGGCAGATGGCTCAACGAAGTCATCCATAGCAGAGACAATTGTTCATCATGCTCTCTACTTTTAAATACAGGCTGGCACAGAGAACATGGGGCAGTCAGAAGTGTAACAGTGATGAGCTGCAGCTCAGAGAAGATGGCCTGAATCCTTCCAGGCATCTCCCCAAGAGTCCACTAGATGTAACTTGACCCTTTCTGTGCCCCCAGAAAACCCATTAGTGAAAGTGACAGCAAAGCACTCCCATCTGGGGACAGTCTGGCATCCACTGTTTTTTTTAAGACAAATCACGCACATGCAGTGGTAACTGTAGTGGGTTGGACCATATTCACCTCTATTAAAGCTGCAGGTCCACACCCTTTGCCATGAGCTGTTGTAGGACTACCCACCAGAAATAGTGGGGGCTTGGGTGTGGCTGTGTGACTTGATTTGGCTGGTGAGTTGTGTGCAGGACTGATAGGATGGCAGCTCCAGGGTCACACCTTAAACTTGTCATGAGTTCAGCTTGTTCCCTTGCTCCCTGGTGATCCAGGCTGGAAGTCGCTGCCTCTCAGCCCAAGCCCCCATCGGGACACAAGCAGGGTGGACCTGAGCCCATCCTGCAGCTGGAACCTCCCGCCTGAGTCCCAGGAGGAAGTGGAGCCATTGGACCCGCCCAGCCGAGGGCCACTGGACCACAGTCCGGTGGGCTTGAGCAGAGAGCTTGCAGTGGTCATCTGAATGACGTTTTGGGTGATTTGTTATGCAGTCCCATTGTAGAGCTAGCTGGTGCCTCGTTCTCTATCAGCAGCAAGTTACTCAGGGCACCTAAAACTCAATGAACCCATGGGTCCTGCCACCCCTGCTGAAAACAAGATTTCTCTGACATTCCTCTGTGATGCCAAGTGTCTGCTCCAGGGAGTCTGATGGGAGAGGACAAAGGTCCCTTTAAATCATCCAACTCACCAAGCAAACGAGCGTGAGTGACAGTTGGGTTTCCCAGTTTGGGTCACCCCCACCCACCCCCAGGACCTCTTAATCCACATTTATATCATTAGAAAGAGGTGAGAAAAACTTGAGGAATCTGAGGAGCAGTGTGGAGGGTCAAAGGTAAGTCCTTCCTGGTCTCCAGGTCCTCCTGACTCCCACCAACGTTCGTGTCCACTAGGTGGTAGCCAGGCTCCAGGACAGTCCCCTGAGCGCTCACCTTCTGGGTTCACGTCCTTGCGTGGTCACCTCCCACCGTGGTCTTTGTGACTATAGTATGATTGGTGGCATGACTTTCCAAGACTAGGTTATAAAAGCCATTGTCAGGGTGCCCTGGTGGAGTAACGATTTGGTCAGCTGCCTACGACAGAGCATAGTCCCCATACATCCCAAGGACCTGGAGTCCTGTCCCAGGGCTGGGGGAACAACCAAGACAAACAACTCAAAAAATAAATCCTTCTCTCTCTTCCTGCCTGCCTGTCTCTGCTCATTTTTATTCCTGCACCTTTTCTTTTAAGAAAAAAGAAAAGAAAAGAAATTGTCATCCTTACCTCGCTCCCAGCAGGCTGTTTTATGGAAATTGACAAAGTGATTCTAAAATTCATGTGGAAATACAAAGGGACTAGAAGAGCCAAAACCATTCTGAAAACAACCAGCAGAGTTGAAGAACTTCTGCTACCCAATTTCAAAACGATAAAGTCCCAGTAAGCAAGACAGAGTGGTCTTGGTGCAGGAGAGACACCGAGCTCAACAGCAGCAAAGGCAGAGCCCAGAATGAACCCTTACATTTATGGTGAAAGGGTTTCCCACCAAGGTCCTAAGGTGCGAGTGGAGAAACAATTATCTTTTCAACATCTGTTGTTAGGATAATTGCATTTCCACACGCCAAAAAAAATTAACTTCGACTTTTAACTTCTACCACACACAAAAATTAACTCAAAAATGGATCATCGATGCAAACATTAGAAGTGAAACTATAAAGCTTTTAGGGGTTGGGCAAAGAATGCTTATAAATAAGACAGTGAGAACATGACCTATGCAAGAAAAAAATTGATACGTTGGACTTCACCCCAATTGAAAACTTTAACCCCGAAGAAGACACTGCAAGAGAGTAAAAAGACAAACCGTAGACTGGAAGAAAATATTTGCAAATCATATATCTGATAACAGACTTATATTCACAATGTATAAAGAACTGTTAATAAGACAAAGAGCTCAATAGGCAAAAGATTGGAACAGACCTTCCATCAAAGGTATCCACAGGCTAACTAGCCCCTGAGAAGATGCTCAGCACAATTCATCATGAGGGAAATGCAAATTAAAACCACAATGAGATTCCACAGCCTATCTGCTAAGACGGCTTTAATCGAAAAGATGATATCAAGCATTGATAAAGATGCAAAGAAACTAGAAACCTGTGTATTGCTGGTGGGAATTTAAAATGGTAGAAGTACCCTGCAAAGCAGGATGACTGTTTCTTCTGAAAGATCTACACTTATCAAAAGCTGATCATGACCCTCCAATTCCACACCTTGGCGTCTCCCCCAGAGAAATGAAAAGATACAGCCACACAAAAACATGTCTGTGCACGTCCATAGATGCTGTCGGCATCACAGGCAAAATGGGGGAGCAACCAAGCATCTGTCAACAGAGGAATAAACAGACCAGATGCAGCATATCCATACAACGAGGCCCCGCTGTCATGACAGGAAAGAACTTTGATCCTGGAGACACCGTGGATGAAAACACTTTGCAGGTGAAGGAATCCAGATGCGCCACACTAGACCATCAGTGGATCCCTTTATGCGAAGCAGACAAAGAGCAGAACAGTGGGTGCCTGGGGTTTGGCATGGATCCACGCTCTGTACATGGGCGCAAGGCACATCTTGGGATGAGGGAGATGCTCTGCAATGGGACTGTGTGATTAAAACCATGGGGGAAGGGGAAGGCATTATGGCTTCCACTTTGGTGGCGCGCCATCGTTTTCTGCCCACTGCCACGTCTCAAGCACAGGGGGAGGCGCATGTCACTGGGAACTTGCACTTGAGTGAGCCATTGCAGCAGCCCCAGGTAAGTCTCCAGATGACAGCAGGTCTCACAGGCATCTTGACCTCACGCGAGACCATGGGCCAGAATTATCCAGCCAGGATGGTCTTAGATGACGCCCTCAGCAAGTGTAAGACAGTCAACGGTGGCTGCTTGAAGCGGCTAGTTTGGGGGATCACTGTGGGGCAGCCTCTGAGAGCTCATACACACGATCTTATAGTGGTGCTTACAGTCACCTTTGGGAGCTCTCTTTATCCCCATCATAGAGGTACAGAGGCTGCGGCGTGCAGGGCTGGTCTAAGACCCTGCAGCTGCCAAGAGGAAGGGCTGGGCCAGCCCTAAACGAGGCCAGCCCAACTCCCAATGCAGAGCTGTGCTCTTCCAACGTCTCCCTTAGCATCCTGCACCAGCCACCCTGGGGAGACACGAGGAAGGATGGAGTCAGATCCCTGGCCTGTGCGACCTCCCGGTCTGGTGGAGGAGGCAGGGTGGAGAGCAGAGGGCCCTCTCAGCCGTGCCCAGAGACTGTCCCTCCTCCTGTGACTCTTTACGGTGCTCCATTCGGCACTACAGCTGCCAAACCCATTACATTCAATTCTGCAAAGAGCTCGGAGCTCCCTGAGCGGGGGTTCCTGCCTCTCTCTCGAAGCGAAGAGCAGCGAAATTGGACAGTAATGTGTTGTCGTTCAAATATTTCAGCTGGAGCCTGGGTGAATTATGATGCCGTCCCCCTTTATTCAGTGCAGCATCTTTCATAAGAGCCGTGTCTCAGAAACACTTTGGAGAAGGAAATAATAAATAATTGCTCAAGGGGACAAAGCATGAGATGAAAAGCTTCAGGCTGGTGGGGAGGAAGACGGGAAACTGTCTCAAGAGCAGGCGTGTCCAGGGGCTCCAGCTGGGCAGAGACTTGGACTTGATACTGGGCTCCGGATGCTTCTGGGGCTTCCTGGGGCAGTGACTGCAGGTTCTGGACCCTGTGCTGGACCTCTTCCTCCGAGACCACTGGCGAGGAGTCTTGGAGCCCCTTCCATCTGAGAGCAGACCTCTAGAGGGGCTTCTCTCACTCACACCCATGCTTGGTCTGCTCAGAAACCGCAGGGGCTCCCGGCTCACTCAGCGTCCATGCTCAGGCCCTTGGTCTGACCCTCAGAGTCCTCTGTACTCTCGCTGCATGACTTCTCTGACCTGTAAAACTTGCTCTTTCCGCTCCAGCCCCACTGTTCTCCTCGCTGTTCTCTCAACACTCCAAGCACTTGACGGCCACAGGGCCTTTGCATGGACTATTCTCTGCCTGAAACACTCTTCTCCCAAATAGTCTCACAGCCAACTCCCTCACCTCCTCCAGCCTTTGCTAAAATATTGTCTTCTTAGTAAGAGTTCCCCCAACCTCCCAGTTGAAAATCATTCTTCCCTTTTCCTCGGTCCTGATCTTCCTTACTCCATCTACCCACCCATGGCTACCAAACTCTCCCCTTTCTCACATGATCTAGAACACACGTACAGTGATGATCTGACTCCCACTGCTAGACTGCGAGCGCCTCTAAGGCAGAGATTTGGTCCCTATTTGGCTCCTGGCACAGTGTCAGCACCCAGCAAGCATGTGCTGAGTGAATGCAGGCATGCACTTGAGACTTTCAAGGTCCCGTGCACACACGTACCCACACACCCAGGGGTCCTCCTGCAGTCCTGAACACGTATGCATCCTCAATGCACATTCACAATAAATTTCCCCCAAGGGCTTTGTGAAAAATGCTCTGACTTGAAGACTGTCCCCAAATGGGTCAAAGCGGGGCCCTGGACTCTGCGTCTCCAAAGTGGGTTTAATCCCAACTGCCCTACTGGCTCTCAAGTAATCTTGGGAAGACACGTCACCTCACTATGCCCCAGTGTCCTCAGCCACGAAGAGGAAATAATCATGATTGTTACCTCTCTATTAGGGAGGAGCGGTTTATGGCAGCCATTAGGCAAATAGGGAAACCAAGGCATTAGAGGCAAAGCCAGGATAAAATAAGACACCCCGTTACAAAACAGCCACCACCACGCAGGGACTCGCTGAGCCTCAGAATTACAATTGAGAGGTTATAGGAGGCAGAAAACACGTGGCATGAAAATTACAAAATACAGACTTGAGGGGCTGACCCGGAATCTTTGTGCCCCCATTGCCACACCGTGGAAAGGAAATTCACCGGGACAAAGAGAAGCCAAGACTAAAAATAACCCTCAAAAGCCAGAGCAGGAAGCTAGAGATAAGTATCCCACTTTCCAAATGAAAAAGTGAGGTTCCGAGAGGGAAAGCCATCTGCCAGGGATCACACTGCAGATAAAAGCGTGACAGGCTGTGAACCAGCCCTGTCTCCGCCACAGCCCATGTTCTTTCCGTTGCCTGATTTCTCTTCATTTCATTCAACAGGCAGCCCCGCTCAGGCTGAGTCAGCCAGCGTCCCGGGAGCCAGTGTGAGCCCCGTGGAGAAACTCTCTGGAAGCCGGGTCTGCACTGAAAGCAGCAGAGGCTCCTGTGGTGCCAGGAGAAGGGCCCGTGGGGCGCGGGGCAGGAGGTCTGCGGGAGACCCACAGCTGCTGGCACCGGGGGAGGCAGGCGGGGCCTGGGGGAGTCCCGGAACTTTGGGCTGGAGGCTCATCAGAGACAGTTTCCTCACTTGCTCAGAGGCAGTGATTTCTGTTGGAAATTGAAGGCGATATCTTAGTGCAGCCTGAGTGTAAAATAATTAAAGATAGGACGTCCCTCTGGGCCCAAGAGGAGATTTAGGGCTGGGTCCTAGAATGAGCTTGCCTTGTCCATGGGGAGCGGGGAAACGAAGTTACATCTATCCTTTCATTCACTCATGTACCCAGTGGGGAAAGGGGGACCAGGTTAGGCCCCAGGGCCCCAGGGATGAAGACAATATGGTCCTAGTACTCACAGAGCCCACTGTCTATCTAGAAATAGGACGGTCCCAGGGCACTGGCATCTGAGTCTGCAGCTCCCTCTAGCTCGGGTTCTCAGCTGGGGAAGCCTTTAGCCCTCAGGATATTTGGGAATTCAGAAAATGTCATGAAGTGGACGGAGCACCCAGCTGGCATCTAGTGAGGACAGGGATGCTGCTAACAATTCTAGCAAGCACCCCTAAAATAAAGACTTCCCCAGCCTGAGTGTCCACAGTGCTGCGTTTATGAAACTCCTTCCTCGAAACAAGGAGTCTTGAAGCAGGTGGAGGACCCTTACAAGGTCCACAGAAAGGTCCTCCCAGAAATCCAGGGACCCCCTTGAAATCACAGGCAAAATTTGGGATCTATGCAGACGTGGGGATTTTTCCAGTGTGATAATCACATTAAGTCTCAGGCACTTTTGAAGCCAGGCATGATGCTGAATTGTTTGACTGTGTGTGTTTAGTACCCAGCATGGGGCCTGGCGCACACTAAGTGCTTATATATATATTATTTGGGAAAATGGCAGGGAGTCCTTAACAAAACCCAAAAATAGTTCTCCTCTTCTCTACCCTGGTTCTGAGCACATTGGTAAGTAAGACAAAGGAACAGTTGATGGAGGCCAACATGTCATCTTTGGTGTGGTAGAAAGGCTAATTTGGAGAAATGAACGTAGCTCTCTTTGAAAGCCAAATGGGCCCGCTCACTGAACCCCAGAATTAGGCAGACCAACCCACTTTATCACAGACAATTCTGGGTGAGAGCAGGCCCCACCACCTCCCAGGCCCCAGGATAGTAGCACAGCCCATGTGTAGATCCGCACGGTCCAACAGAAATACCACAGATGTCGTTTTCAGTGTCTAAGAGTCACATTAAAAAAAATCTACACAGGTGAAATTAATTATAATAATCTATATTATGTAACCCAATACCTTCAAAATATGATCCTTTAAACACATAATCAATATACAATTATTAATGATTTTTTGTGTTCCTTTTTTTTTTATACCGCTTTCAAATTCCAGAGTATATTTCACACTAAGAGCATATCTCAATTTGGGCTAGTCGCATTTCAAATGAAAATAGCCACGTGGGTGAGTGGCTGCCATATTGAACAGTAAAGACCTTAGAGGATCAGGAAAGTATGCCTTTTCCCTATGGACAAGCTCCAAGGCGGAGAAGAAGGTAAGGAGTATGTTACCAAGCCAAATACACCAGTCATATAAATCTCTCTAACTCCTCTGGGACAAAATGGAGAGAAGTCTAGGGTTAATACTAATTGATTGTGCTACCTTCACATGGAAGGAATTATTGGCATTGGAAATGCATTACTCCTGGATGGATGGGTGGATGGATGGATGGATGGATGAGTGGATAGGTGTACGGATGGATGCATGCATGGATGGGTGGATGCATGGATGAATGGGTGGATGCATGAGGGATGGATGGTTGGATGGATGGATGGATGGATGGATGGGTGGATGAATGGATGGGTGGGTGGGTGGATGGATGGATGGATGGATGGGTAGATGGATAAGTGGATAGGTGTATGGATGGATGCATGATGGATGGATGGTTGGATGGCTGGGTGGATGAATGGCTGGATGAATGGATGGGTGGATGAATGGATGATAAATCAACAGGTGATGTGAAATCCACGTGAGTCATACCACACCAATATAAGGAGTCAATTTCTATTTTTTAAAAGACTGCCCATATCAAACCTCTAAGAGATAGAAGACTGTGGTTTTGGTAGCTATATGTCCTCATTTTGAAAAAGATCAGAATTCCATCCACTATGCCCTCATCCAACCTCCATGGGTAGAGAAACCAATAATATCCCCCAAATAATGATATATATATATATATATATATATATATATTCATTGACTCAAGAGGCTCAGAGTCTGAGTAACTTTCCCCTAGTCATACTTCTATCAAATGGTAAAACCTAAAATTAAGCCCAGCACCAAGCCCAACCTGCCACCTACCTCTGAAGCAAATGACGCAGAAGATCACACTTCCCCGATGTTCTTCAGGAACACGGCACCAGGTCAACAGACAGCAACCCTGGGAGAGTACCCCAGCAGAGTTTCAAAGCCAAGGTGTCTTTCTCCACTCGTACTTTTAGCTAGCCTGCCTCTCTCCAGCTCACACTTCTGCATCGTGCTCTCCCCACCCCCTGAAGTCGAGAATCCTAGGGAGAAGCATACCTACTCATTTAACTAAAATAAGTAGAGGCAGTTCCAGGAGTAAAACAATGCGTCGTGGGAGTCAATGGCTAGATTTCAGAAGTCTCATGAGCCAGTTGTTCAACGCAGCCATTATTTAAAAATCAAAGTACTGAAACTTAAATAACTTCAATGGAAAGCATTGACAATAAATACTCAAAACTCGTTACTTCATAATTATTTCACAAAGTTCTCCTGCTCTTGATGCTCTTGGGTTATTTATGCCTGTTATATCCATGATGCAGTTACTCAATGCTGACATCCTGCTGTGTCTTTCTTCCCATCCCGACATTCAGTGATGTCACATCATAGCTTGAAATCAACCAGGCTGTGAGTTTTTACGGTATGGAAATTGGCAAGTGCTGCAAACCGGCTCCTGTTGTTATTAGCAAGAGATTGTTATTAAACATTTACCAGCACACGATGACTGGTGTACGACATAGGATGTGGTCACAAATCAAAGAGTCTGGCTTTAAGTGTCTCCGCTATGTCAGTCGATAACTGGGAGAAAGTCATCTTCACTCAAAAAGCACATCTCACTTCAGAAACTGACTCCAGCTTCGGACTTTCCAAAGAACCTCACTGTGGGAGGTAGGAAATTCAGTACACGTTCCCTTTGGGGTTCAGCCGCCTCGCTCATCTCAGCAGGGGCCTCCATGACCACGGGGACCAGTTAAGGGTTTTCCCACAGACAGCTGGCTCCCTTTGCAAGTATCAAACCCCAGCCCTCTGGAGTCATCACTATGCATGCCAGAGCAGAGCCGTATCTCTAATGAGCATTTGGCACGGTGCCTATGGTTTTGTCCTGGCCTCCCTGATGAGATGAAGCTGATTTAACCATATCCAGCTGTCCACACCACCCACTCTTGGTCTGTGCTTCTAATGCCTCTGGTGGGTGTATCAGTGGTTAGAGCAGAGACCCTGCAAAACAGAGAAAAAAACGCAGGAAAAGTCGGCTTCGGGAAGCATGTCTGTCCCAGGTCATCTCATCCACAAACCTTGAGAGTCCAGGAAAAGGGTGCATTCATTTTACATTTCTTCATCTGTGGAGGTGAGCATTTGGTGAGCATCCCCTGGGAACCATATATGCTTTTGCCACATATGTTTCCAGACACCTTACAGATGATCTTATTTAACACTTACTTTACATCCTTTACATTAACCCCTTTTACATATGAACAAAGCCAAGACTTTGGGAGACTGAATACCTTCCCAAGGTCAAGCTGTCAATGAATGAGTGAGCCAGAATTACAGCTCTTATTTCTCCGCTAGAGTTACCCACGCCCCACTACACTACATTTGCCTGAAGTAAGTACCGCGGATTGAACCAGGAGAGCGAGTGTGATTTCCACAGTCAGAGTTGAGGGGGAAGACACCAGGGGTATGGTAAAGGCATAAAGAAGCTCACGAAAGCAAGAGATGAGTCCCATCAAGAACACTGACTAAGCCAAAGATTTACACAGAAGAGGAATAAATTAATGTGGGTAGAAGGGTATGCAGACAAAGATGTGGTAAGAAGGAAGGGTGGATGGGTGAAGTGAACATGCTGTCTGGTTAGGTGGAGGGATGGAAGAGGAGACGAGGATAGTAGATTGGTAGAGGGCTGGAAGGATGAACGAGCATGTAGGTGGGTTTTCTAAGGAGAACATGAAGTACAGGTCGGCAGAAGGCTGGGGGTGATGGAGAGATGACCAGAAGGACAGACGTGAATAGTGGTGGGTGGTGAGGACGATGAGTGGATGGTCATATGAGTAGAAGAAAGGAAGGAAAGGGGAGTCAGGAGAGGAGATGAAGACAAGCAGCAGGGAGGTGGGGAGTGAGTGGAAGCAGGGGTGGGCAGTGTAGATGGGTAGACAAATGGAAGGTGAAAGAGTGATGGACAGAAGGGTAAGAAGACAGTGAAACATGGACAGATGGAACCAGATGCAGGGATGGCTGTCATGTGGACCGAGGAAGGAAAAAATGGTGGCCATGTAGAGACTGAAAATGGAAAGCGGATGAGATGAAAGTGAAGGTGGATGAGAGGATAAAAGGGTAAATGGGTTAAGCAGAGAACAGGGTGGGTAGGAGAGTGAAAGCATGGAAAGACATTTGGGTAGGTGGGTGCTAAGGTGATCGGTTGACGAGCAGACGTGTGCGCCTCTGGACAGCCCGGCGATGGAAACTGAGACAGGAAGAGATGAGCTAGAGAAGAAAGGAGGGGAAAGCGGACAGGGTGCCCCTTGGCCCGTGGGGAACTCAGAGGCACGTCCGAAGGAAGGGGTCTTTTGTGCACCATGTCAAGAGCCACCCAGAGGCAGGCTTCCTGGGTAACCCTGGAACCGACAGCTAAGCTTGCTGCAGGAGCTCAGCCCTGTGCAGCCTCCGCTGTGTCCCTGGTCCGCGCTGGACTGTGTCCCCTGCTTTCCCCACCCTCCTCCGCCCACTCCCCGCCTCCCCACCCCTCCTCTGCTGCTCCTTCCACATGGCAGCCTTCTCTTGGCACGAGGCACGCTGGAGTCGAGCAGTGGGACCAGCCGGTTTGACCTTCTCTGTTCTTGGACATAATTACTGTTATCCCAGATAATCGCTTTGAAATAACTCTGTGCCGTTATGCGCCTTCGTGCTATTTCATCCATTTATCTGTGAGCAGCCCTATCCTGGGGAGCAGGGGTTTGGATGGAACAGACTGCTGGGTTGATTTTTCTCGCTCTGCCATGCACCATGCTAGCCTTAACCCTTCTTGTCACTGCTTTTGTCAGCTCAGAATTCAAAAAATAGGACAGATGGCCCCTCTAGGCTAAGGGCAAGGCACTTCTGGAGGCAGGAGGGGCCAGTGGGCCCCGGGACAGATATTGGTGTCATCCTGGGCAAGAGACATGTTCTAAGGGGCCCAGGGAGGGGTGATCCTCAAACCAAAGTCAAGAGCTGTTCAGTCTAAAGAGAAAAACCAAGCCAGGCCCCAGGAGGCAAGTTCAAGGTGAGGACCCCCTTGGGGACTGGCCCTGGGTGGCTCGATGCTTGGAAGGTGGGTGAGATGATGGCCTGCTTGCTGGCAGGACTGGGCGTGTCTGGTCCACTGCAAGTCAAGGGAATGAGCCTGGCAGCAAGGGTCCTCTCTGGGGACACGTGGAACTGCTCCTCTCAGCCCGAATGGCCCAAAGACGCCTACTTCGGGTCTTCACTCCAGCACCTCCATGTGGTCAGTGCTCCTGGGAGGGTTTGGACCTTGGACCCTCCCTCCAGGACTGGCCTCCTTGGAAGGCTGCCTTCGGAATGATCTAGACTTGTACCAGAAGCCCGGTGCCATCACAGAGTTCGGCGTGATCTGGAGAAAGCGACTGAACCTCAGTTTCCTCACCTGTAAAGTGGGGATAGCAACTGCATCCTTTCACGGGGTGGGCGGGAAGGATTTGACCACTAACATGGAGAATAAATAAATAAAAAGAAAGAAATAGTGTTTCTTCCTCCTCTTTCTTCCTGCCTGCTTACTTGTCTGCGCACCTTCTTTGCCCACTGCACCTTTTCTTAAGAGACAGAAAGTCTTCTCTCCTGCCACACAGGTGCTGGACCTCTGGCCTCTAACCTTCCACGGACTCCACGGGGCCCCCCTCGCCCAGGAGCAGCAAAGCCCATCAGCTCCACTCAGGCCAGGCTCGTGTGGCGGGGCTGGCAGTTTGGATGGAGGCGAGGTCAGGCGGTCTGGAGGCCAAGGCCAGAGCAGCCGGCTGAGCGAGGGGAGTCGAGCAGTGTCCAGGCCTCAAGCCCGCAGACCCGTCCAGAAGGAGGAGCCTCCCGCAGCGCGGCCGGCCCTTACCTGCGCAGGACAAGCCCTCGGCCCTCCCCTGCCCTCTGCCGTTCCCGCGTCCTCATCTGTCCTCGCTGTCCGCTGACACCCAGCTCTGCCAGCCTGGCCTGACTCCCGCTTCCAACGTGTCTGCCCTGAACGTTGTCACACCGGGTGCCCGGGAGCAACGGGTGTGGAGACTGCAGGGAGTAATCATGTCTGAGGAGCCCGAGGGGCATCCAGAGCAGATGACTTTTCCACTGCAGGCTGGATTCTGCAGAGAGCATTCTCTATCTCCTTCAATTATCTTCATGACACCTTTCCGCTAGCGCCTTCCAAGACATCCTGCTGCTTCGAAGGCGTCATCACGCCTGAGTTGCTTGCTGGGTGGGCTCAGCTGCTGGGAGAGGGGCGAGAGGCAGTGAGGCCCCGCCAAGACTCTGAACAGTCCAATGGCTGGGATCCTCTAGGAGATCTTAGAAGAGAAGGCCAAGTCTTCCCAGTGTGGCCATGAGGCTGTCCTCCTGCAGGAAGCCCTCCAGGATTTAAACCAGCTCAACTAAGATTCATCAGAGACTTGAGTGCCCACAGCAAGCACTGCACCTGGGGCTGTACGAGCATCAACTTACTTAAATAATATCCCTGCATTTAGTGAGAAAACAGGCTCTGACTGGCAGGTAACATACCCCAGGCCATACAACTTGTTAGTAATGGAGCAGGAATTCCAGTCCAGTCCATCAAGTCACGCTACCCATCAAGTCACTCCTCAACATAGGTGCCACCTCAGTGCATCAACGTGGCGTTTTCAGCTACTGAAGTCACATCAAGCGCGTTTCATGTTTTCCTACCGTCTTCTCCGTAAGACTGGGAAGTCTGCAAACGTCAGCATGGCTGCTCAGTCACTACCTGCGGAGCTCCAGCGGCAGAAGCTCTGCCTCCCGCATCAGACCGGGAGTTCTAGCTCTCCCTTGCCACCCACCCCTGCCCTGCCTTCCTCTGCTCTCCATCTGTCACTCTATCAAGGAGGCAGCTGGGCACTACCTTCTCCTCCCAGCATATGGCCCTGGCACTGTCCTTTCCCTGGTCCCCAGCCTGCAACGCCTTCTCTTCGAGGCAGAACACACATCCATCATCTCACTAACAGGTGCCACACACGGCCCGCCCCGTCTCTCGGCAGCTGGAGCAGAAGGGATGATGCATGCTTGTGTGGGCCCAGGGCGCGTGGGGGAGCAGCTGAGACACACCTGGACCAGGGCCTGAGTGCAGAGTAGGGGCGTCGTCCGCCCTTAAGAAAGCCCAGAGAGAGTCCTCCCCCCACCACGAATACTGCTTCAAATGCACGACTCTGGAGTTCCACTCCCAGGTGTGACTTACCAGCCGCGTGGCCATGGTGAGTCTCTCTCTGATCAGCCCAGAAAGCCTCACTCCAGCCTTGGCCGAGATGCTCTGCACCCGGGGTGCTGCCCCATCTGTGAAATGAGCCTGGCAGACACCCCGCCCTTCTCCTCACCCCTCACCGCTGTGCCATGCTTTCCTGGTTCCATGTCCTTGGCGGGCTTGCTTGAGGCTGCGGCCCGTGGCCACAGGCGCCTGTCAGTAGGGCGGCCGCATGCGCACACCCAGGTGGGACACTGTTCAGCAGGCAGGATGCTCAGCTCGCAGTACGGTGCCCAGCAGTCACATCGCCATCTTCATCCTGGGTCTGCTTGGGCTTCGGGGGCAGAAGTATTTGGATTCAAATCCTGCCTGCGCTACCTGTGAAAGCGTGAAATGTTTATAACCCTCGACCCACAGCCCCACTTCTTGGCTCGATCTGCCCACATGAAAGCCCCATTACCCAGGGCCGTTCCTCCCAGGATGGCTATGGCAGGAAGAGCAGACACCTTGAAAGGGCTGGGGCACAAAAACAGGGCACAGCTGAATAGGCTCTGGTGACCCGCGCTACAGGCTCCTGGGAAACTCTAAAAATAGCAGCTTCTCTCTGTTGTATTGACCTGAGACATACAGAATACATTGCCAAACAAAGAGATGTGCTGTTAAGGATAAAAATACATTAAAAGGAAGCAGGTGCGGCGCCGTACATACAGAGACACCCTCTCCCCTCCTGTAATGCCGATGCCTTTGTATTTATTTGCAGGATGGAGAATAGCATTGCCTCCAGCAGGAGGCATGTGAGGGAGGGAGATGAAAGAAGAGTGGGCACGTCTAATGCTATTCTACTTTAGCACCGTTCAAATTGTTTCCATAAGCAACTGTTGAAAAAAATAAAGGAATAGCTTTTTTTTTTTTTTTTTTTTTCAAGGAAAGGGGCAGGTGGATGAAGGTGAGCAGGCAGGCAGGGAGATGAGGAAGAAGCACTTTATTTATTTTATTTAGTTGTTCATCTTGATTGCTTCCCCAGCCCTGTACACGAACCCAGGTGCTTGAGATGGGTGTGGATTGTGCTCGGTGAGAGCCAGGGGATCCAACCACTAATCCTTCATCCCGCACCAGCATTTTTTAATTCCTGCCTCTATCACTGAATGACAGTGACCCTTGGGGATTGCACTTCCATGAGGCTCAGTTCCTTCACCTGTAAAATGGGAATAACAATGAGTCAGTGTGGACGAGATCGTGACACACAGTAAGTTCATTTTTCTCCCATGGGAAAGGGGAGGTTACACCCCTGCAGCGGATGACCCAGCTCTCGTCCACTTAGACTGATGTGGGGAACACCCTGCTTTTACTCCCCTCCGCCAATGCCACCCGACTCTTCCTGCACTGGCCAGCCTCTACCACATTGCTGATGATGATCTAGACCAATGTCTGTTCATCTCTCAGCTCCAGCGACCCCACCTGGGAAAAGGCAGGTGTCTCTCACTGGCCTCCTAGGTCTGCTGTGGACCTGGCTTCCCAGCAGGCCCACAGACCCAGGGTGACTTCAGGCTCTTTGATGGAGCCTCTGATAGAGAAGGAGGGAGAGGGCAGAACTCCTGGGTAAACAAGCTTGTTATGCAAGAGCCAGCGCTCTGCCCTGCAAAGCTCGCCCTAGATTCCGAGAACAGCGGAAGAATCCCAAAGCGCTTTGCAAACACAACTTGAGCAGACTGCGGCCCCTGGAGAATTGGGGTTAAATTCTGGCTTCCGCATGGAGAAGCTTAGAGATTTGCTGAAATCCATCAGGGAGGAAGGGAGAGAAAAAGGAAGACAGGTGGGGAGGAGGAAGAAGAGGAAGGTGAAACTGGGGAGAGGGAGAAGAGGGGAGAGAGGGAGAAGAAGGAGGGAGGAGGAGGCAGAAGGGAAGAGAAGAGGAAGACAGACAGAAGTGGAAGGAAGAAGAGGAGGGAGGAAGGAGAAGGGAAGGAGAGGAAAAAGAAGGGAGAATGAGGGAGGATGGAATTGGGAGGAAGGAGAAAGAAGGAGAAGAAGGAAAAGAAGAGAGGGGGAAGGAAGAAGACAGAGGAGGGAGAAAGAAGGAAGGAAAGAAGAGGAGGAAAATGAAGGGAGGAAGAGGAGGAGAAGAGAGGAGGGAGGAGGAGGGATAAAGAGGATGAAGGAGGAAAGGGGAAGAGGGAGAGGAGGAGAGTGCCCTCTTGCAGGATTTCTCCCTTGAGAAGTGGGGATGAGACACACACTGAATGCTGGGAGATCAGAATTCTTGGATGCCTTCCGGGAGGAGTGACTCTGCCTTGGACCAGGCTAGACACTGGCCATCATGCTGGAGACCCACACGGACAGAGGCTGGTGATGATGAGGCAGCGGACAGGGCCTGCTGACTCCTCGGTGTCCCTGGAAGGAACATCTTGGGGAGCAGAAAGGGAGGGCAGCCCCAAATGGCCTGAATTTAAACCCGAAATGACTGAGTTTACCTGGAATTGCCTGAGATTACATTTTCTGCCCTCCAGCAGAAAGGCAGTTTGGGACAGAGATTCCCATCAGTGAAAGAAAAATCAAGTTATGGTTTGGGGTACGCCAGAGTTTGAGGCTTAAAAAGCCAAGCTCGCTGTATCCACAGGCTTACTCTTGAAACAATAAAAAAGAATAGCGGGGAGGGGAGAGACCCAGACCCCATCTACATCCTCTCCCCTCCCTCTGCCCACGTGGAGGCTCTGGGAACACAGTCTGGAAACATTGACCCCCACCAAAGGGACAGGGCGGGAGGGCCAGGCGGCCACACGCAACCCATCCCTGCTCTCGGGCTGTCTGGCTTTTCCCAGGAGTGAACCGTCAATGGACCAGAGCAGATTGGAGGCCCCAGGGCTAGCCCAGAGCAGGACTTGGCAGCCGGTCCACTCAGAATCTGTGATGTGTCTGCGCTTGCTCACACCCTGGAGGCTGGGGCTTCGACTCGGGGTCTTAGCCCTGCTGGGTCTGGACTGCCCTGTGCACTGCGGGTAGTAACAGCACCTGGGCCTTGACCAGCCAGTGCAGTGACCCCCACGCCTCCAGTTCTAACACTCCAGATGTCCCCAGGCATTGCCGAATGTCCCCTGGAGGGTCAACCCCCGTCCCGCTCCCCTCCCACCTCCACCCCACTGAGCACCTCTACCCTAATGGTCCCCCTTGACCTCTAGCTGGGTTTGGAAGGTTCTCTGGACATGGGTTCCGCTCACTGAGCCTGGCATTTGGTCACTAATGGGGGCCCATCAGGCAGGGTGTGGGACCTGCTCTCTGCGGCCGTGTCGGGGGAAAGGCCCACGTGGACCTGGCCTGGGAATTCCCACCTGGACCCCAGCGGTGTCCCAAGCCTGGAATGTGCCTAGAACAGCAGAATCATCTCCAGAGACACAGAGAACAGCACACAAACAGGTGCGCTGTCCTGGCGGGGGTGACAGAGAGGCCACACTGCATTTGGGGAGGTGTTCCCTGACCCTGTCCAGGCCCAGGGTGACTGTCAGGTTGACCCGGGTCCTGACAGCCCTCTGCATGTGACAGGCGGCATGGTGACACAGCCTCCTGAGCTCCAGGAGAGCGGAGCAGATGGAGCAGGGTAGGGATGCAGCAGATGGCTGTCAGCTTGGGAAGACCGGCTGATGGGGTGACGCCATGGTCCCAGCCACACTCCTGAGCTGGCCAGCAGCAGGGGCCGCGTGGCTCTGGCCTCTGAGTTACCACAGTTCTCTTCACTCTGCAACTCAGGACCCGAGACCGGAGCTCAGTCATTCCTTCCACAAACATGCCCTGGGCAGAGCTCTGCTTCACATGTGACGGCCAGCGAGAGGGCTCGGATCTAGGGTCTTGTGGAGTGTGGTGGAGACAGCAGTACAGAGAGGAGCCAGTGTCCAGCTCCAATGTCCCCTGTGAGCGCCCCTCTCAGATTCAACACATCCCCAAATGACCTACCCACTGGGCCCCCAAACCGGCCTCTCCTCTGGTCGAAGGTTCTGGAGCCACTGTCCACCTTGGTCCCACAGCAGGAATGGCAGCAGAACCTGTGGGTGTCTCCTTTCCCTCCATCCTTCCCCGCAGGTGCAAGTCCTGCTAACTCAGGCTCTTGACATCCTCTGTCTGGTGTTCTTCCCCCACCCCACGCGCAGCCCCTGCCTCTCGCTCCACAGCCCTCCAGCTCTGCAGGGGCCTATCCCACAGCAGTTAAGAAACGGCCTGGGGGTGAAGGGAAAATCAGGTTACAGGGTCAATTATAGGCTGAAAGAAGGAAACTAGACTTTTGGTGACAGTCTAGGCATACAGGCATGGATTGATAATTCCATAACCTGCAGATCTATATCATCTTATAAACCATTGTTACTATAATAAAACTTTTTTAATTAAAAAAGGAAAAGAAACAGCCTGGGTTCACAACCTAGCTTCACTATGATATATTAGGCATGGGCTATGGGGCCAGTTTTTAAAACTTTTCTCAATTTCCTCCTCTTTCAAATTAGCATAATAATAGCACCTGCCTTATAGGGTTGTTTGGAGGAGGAGTGAATATATGGGAAGCACTGGGAGACCAGTGTGGGACAGGGTGAACTGGCAACAACTGGCCTCTATTGTCATCGGCCCTCCGTCCTCTGTGCAGGTGGGACTTCTTCATGTCTGACCATCATCTCCCACCGAAAGGGCTCCCACTAGACCCTGCATGACCGGGGTTCTGTTGACCACTTGTCTTATTTATCAATGGCTGGATAACAAAATTGTCCCCAAACGGGTGGCTAGGAAACAAGAAGCTTTGATTGTGTCAGCAGGCCCCATGGCTGAAGTCATCAAGGGCAGCTTGACTGGGTGGATCTGGCTTTTCACGTGGCCATTGGCAGAGGCCTCCTTCCATGGTCTCTCCATTGGGCTGCTTGATCTGCAGCTGACTTCCCCCGGGAACAAGGGCAAAATGGTAACTTTTAGGGTTCGGCCTAGGGAGCAATAACCATCACCTCTGCCACATGCCATTGGTCACCAATATGGTGCTTCAGGGGATTATGCACAGGCACGGTACCATTTTACAGGTGGGCTCCCACCTCTTCTGATCACATCTTTCCCCTCCGGCATACTGCCCACAGCGCCTCTGTGCCTTTCCAAGAGCTAGTCCCGATGCCCGATGCCCTTCCCTCACGTCTTCACCTAGCCAGGACCAACCCGTGTCTAAAGATGCATCAAGGTGTGCTTTCTAGAAAAGTGTTTCTCTGACCCAAATTGGCCAGATTAGGTATTTTCCCCTTGCGCGATTGTCACAGCAATTCAGTGGCTTACAGTAATGATGATCTTCACTAATGTTTATTAGACTCACTATTTTCTAAGCACCGTATGAAGGGCTTTATCTGTAATGATTCATTTAGTCTCCCCCACAGCGTCATGTTTAACGGAAGAGAGAGATCGGTGGTTCAGAGAAAGGAAGGGATTCGGCCCAGCTCACCCAGCTGGTAAAACAGTCTGCTCCAAAGTTGAACCCCAGTTGTCTGGCTCCTATTCATGATGAGTATGGTGCCAGGTCATGCTTCTTGACCATGAACTCCAGGAGGGTTGGAATTTTGACCAATTTCTCCTTGTGTTGCCAGTATCTAGGACATACCTGGCACACATCGAAGGCTAATGAAAAGTGTAAGAGGGAGGAATGAAGACAAAAGGGAAAGGAAGATTGGAGGAAGAAAGTCTGTGATTGAGGATTCAGGCAGGATCGCAGGTCTGGGGCACCCATGTCAGTGACTCCTGGCATCTCTGGAGAACAGGGAGATTCCCAAGCCTCCACCATTCATGGACCCCCTCCACCTGGCTAGACAGGGGACAGCACGCTGTGTCCTCACCACATTCCTGCAGACTTCCATATCACTGCTTCATTTTTATGTCTACTTAGCCCCTTGTCCTATTAAAGGAATCATTTAATTAACTCCAAGAAATGTAATTAATTTTAATTGTTCATGATAATTCATTGTTAAATAGTCTATTAATAATTATAAAAACCCTAATTCCCAGTTACTGTCCTGTAATAGGATAATTAAACACTTGTATGGAAGATGCTTCATGGTCTAGCGCTTGCTTCCACATCACTGCGGTCTTTGGAACCAAGTGTCCTCAACCCAACAGGCAATGCGCTCTTGTGGAGGCTCCCAAAGGTGGCAACTTCATTCATTCTGTACATTTCTTTTACTTTGGAGAAGGATGTGGAGACCCAGAAGCTGGAAAGGAGCTTTATTCTGAGCAGGGGAGAGGGGTTGCTGTCACATGTGAGGTGGGAGAAATCCCTGGAGAGGTACGCTGTACACTCCCTTCCCTAAGCCCGGGCTCCTGAGCTGGACACACCACATCTCTGTGATATGGATTAACTAGGCAACCAATTAACACTATTAAGCATGTACCATGTCCATTACCTGCCATCATCCATGGTAGTGGGGCCATGTTAGTGATCAATAAACACAATGATGCTCTGGTGGAGCTTAAGTTCAAAAAGGAAGAGTAAAACCATGGATGAAAAGATGGATGGATGGATGGATGGATGGATGGATGACTGGGTGGATGTATGTATGTATGGATGAATAGATTGGTATATGGATGAATGGATGGGTGTATGGGTGGATGGATGGATGGATGGATGGATGACTGGCTGGCTGGGTGGGTAGCTGACTGGCTGGGTGGATGGGTGGGTGGATGAATGGATGAAAAAAATGGGTGGATGGATAGATGGGTGGGTAGCTGGGTGGGTGGTTGGATGGATGGATGGATGGATGGATGGATGGACAAATGGGTGGATAGATGGATGGGTGGATGTTTCAATGGATGATTGGATGGATGGTTGGATGGATGGATGGATGGGTGGATAGCTGAGTGGATAGCTGGCTGGGTGGGTGGTTGGATGGATGGATGGATGAACAAATGGGTGGATAGATGGTGGATGGATGATGGGTGGATGGATGGATGAATGGATTAATAAATAAATTCAAAGAGTACCAGTGCTCTGAAGAAAATAAAACAGAATACAGTAAACAAAGACTTAAGTGTGGAGACCTTTTCTAGATAAACAGGCAGAAAATTCTTTTTGAGGAAGTAACATTTGTCCTGAGATTTGTGTTATAATAGGGGGCCAGTATTATGAAGATTTGGGGGAAGATTATTCCAGGCAGAGGGAATGATAAGTGATGAGGATAAGCCTGGAATATTTGAGAAAAATAAAGAAAGATGGAGTAGACTGGGCAGAGAGAATAAAGAGAATGGTAGGTGATGAGGCGGGAGAGGGAGGAAAAGACGGGATCTCGCCAGAACTTGCAGGTCAGAGGTCAGCAACCTATAGTCTTGGAGTTAAATTTGGCCCATTGCCTGTTTTTGTAAATAAAGTTTTATCAGAACACAGCCATGAACCTCACTATGAGCGTGGCTGCTTCTGTGCTACGACGGGACTAGTCGTGCCAGAGACCAGATGGCACACAGAGCCAAGAACATTTACTCTGGAGGCCCTTACAGAAAAGGTGGCCAACTTCTACTGTGGGGCATTGGATTTTATTCTAACTGCAATGGGAGCCCCTGGAGGGTGGTAAGCAGGGGAATGTCATGATCTAATTTATATTTTTAAACCATCCCTCTGGCAGCTGGGTGGAGAGAAGACTGGAGGGTAGCAGGCAGGGACGCAGTCAGGAGAGGCTTTGCAGCCTGGCCTGGGGTTGGCGGAGGACTCTGACTGCAGAGGGCAGGACTCAGGAGCTGGCAGCCAGTGAGAATGTGGCAAGAACTTGGACAAAGGTCTAGGAGGCCTAAAAGGAGAGAAATCTGCATTGAGAGCTCTTCGGAAGGTGCAACTGACAGGATTTTTTGATGGACTGAAATATCAGGAGTCTCATTCCCATTCTGAAGTGGCCACACATGCAGACTCGCATGAGATGCCTCTCTGTCCTGGGCCTCAGTCTCCTGTTGAAAACGGGTTGGGGGAGTTGGACTAGACACTCTCCAAGGCCCTTCCAACTTGGCCATTCTGGGTCCCTCCGCCTCCTGGAGAAGCAGAGACTGGCACAGTCATTCCAACTCCATTCCAACCCTTAATCCAACAGTGATTCCCGTGACCGCCCACCTGCAGGAGCTGGGGCTGGGGAAGGGCAGGGCTGTGTGGAGGGGCTGGCTGGGAGTGGAGACCTTCCTGGGGGAGCCGGGCCAGAGCTGACCTGGGAGTGTCAGCCATGTTCGGTGGGGTAGAAGAGGAGGGGGAGGAAGGCGGGCAATCAGAAGACGGGTTGTAGACTCAGGCCAGGCTTCAGTCCAGTTTATTGGAGTAATGGTAGCAGAAATCCACCAGGCCCTCTCAACAACAAAGACATCTAGGAGCTGTCATTTATTCCAGAAACATCTGTTGAGAACCTAATATAGCAGTGAATAAAACAAAAATCTTTGCCCTCATGGAATCTTATATTCCACAAAAATCTCCCCAGCTCCTATTGTGTGCTAAAGGCTGTGGTGATGGTCATGAATGGGTAAGCCTCACTTCATGGAGCTCATGGGGAAGCCACTCTACTAGATCATAATCCCCCGCTTAATGCCGCAGAGTGAAATACAGAGTCCAAATGGGTCCCAGCCGGGTCCCTGTCACCCAGGGACCAGATGATCTGTGACGGCTGATTTAGGTGTCAACTTGGCTCGCTATGGTTTCCAGCTGTTTGGTTAGACACGAGTCTCTCTGCTGCTCTAAAGGTACTTCTAGATGCGATTAACGTTTGAATCAGTAGACTTTGAACGAAGCAGATTACCTTCCATACTGTGAGTGGGTTTCATCCAAATAGTTGAAAGTTTTAAGAGCAAACACAGAGGTTTCCAGAAGACAAAGCAATTCCACCTCAAGAACATGGCAGAGGAAACCTGCCTGAGTTCCCACCTACCAGCTGGCCATGTGCCTTTTGGGCTCAAGATTGAAATAGCAACTCTTACCTGAATTTCTGGCCTGCTGAACTTACCTATGGATTTCAGCTTTGCCAACCCCATAAATAAGTGTGTGTGTGTGTGTGTGTGTGTGTGTGTGTGTGTGTGCACATGTGTGTGATAGCCAATTGGTCTGCTTCTCTGGACACCCTGGTGAATACATTCCAATGGTCCATCCTCACCTGGGCTGAAGAACCCTTAGAAGACATCTGGTCTACCACTTCCAGAACAGAGGTTGAGAGGCTGTGCCTCGAACTCACAGGGCCAGAGACGGGACATGAACTGGGGCCTCCCCGTGCCTTGAATGTCCCCACACCTTCTCAGTCTGGAGCCTCCAGCCTTTCACCTGAGTTCAAGGTTTCCTGGTAAAAAAGGTTTGTGAGTCTAGAACAGTCCATAAGGAGACAGAGTAGCACCCTCTCCCGCTTCTTCCCACCCACACAGGACAGCTTTCCCAGCTGCAAGAGGAGCTCGCATTACCCCTGGACGTTGATCACGTGTGCCAGGGCCCTGGCTGCGGTGGAAATCACCCCTTATTTTCTAGGTCCTTGGGGAAGCCTCTTGGCACTGCAGACCACACTGGGTGAAAGAGTCCCCCAGATAAGCTAATGTTCTGGTTTTGTGGTATCCCCGCCTTCCAGACAGACCACCCCCACCCATGGCCCTGAACCCATCTGCCCAGAGGGGCTGTGGGGTCGGCCCAAAATTTGGGGCCAGGAGAGACTGAGGGAGGGATTCTCAGAGGGGATGACACGGTGGCCTGCGCCCACTCACTCAGGGCTGCCTGAGGGTTTGGGGGTGGGGGGAAGAGCTGGTGATCTGGGGACAAGGCACACAGACACAGATCGAGGGACAAATGTTCTTAGACTCCCAGAAGGACAAGAGTCAAGCATAGCCCTAGAGAAGGGTACCATGTCACACGCACACATGCACACACATCCACACACATCCACACGCATACACTCATGCGCACAGACACACAGACATGTAGGCACACACATGCACACCAGCAATAATCAGTCAACACCAGCTTACTTCCTCCAGGCACCCTCTTACCTGTCTACCCAGGTTCTAAGAAGGACATATCCATACCCTCGAAAGGGACAAGAGTACAAAGGTCTCTAAGCTCACTGCCATCCTTGCGCTTGAAACACAGCGGCCTCTGCCCTTTTCAAAGCAGAGGGCAGATTTGCAAAGGCGGCCTGGGGTCCCCCTCCTCCGCCTGCAGGAATCCGAACCTGGGGAGGGAGCCAGGGTGGGCGGGGCACGTGCCGGGAAGAGGTCTTCTGTTAGGGAACCTATGACCCCCACATTGTCCCCAGACCCACAATGTGGCCTGCCTCCGTGCTGACCCAGAGGCCCTGAGAGAATCCGAGATGACGTCCCACCATCTCCTGAACACCTGCCGCTGCCCGGCTGCCCCGTCGGCTGCCGGAGCCCCGTCCTCTCCATTCCACACCGAGCGGCAGACCCAGGACCTGAGCATCTGCCACTGCCCCTCAAGCCCCCGAGAGCCACAAGTGACAGCTCGAGTCAGGGAGCCCTTACTTCTCTCTCCAGTCATATTCAGCCACCTCGCCTGTAGTGAGCACCTGCTGCATTCCTCACAAACAAGCCCGACGGGGCTCTGGCCCTCTTGGATTTCCACAAACTCTTGGCAGTCCTGCTGTCCCCTGCGGGCGACGCCCTTGTTGGGGAGGCTGGGTAATGGAGCAGGAAGGACCCTGGAATGCTCTGAGCTGACCTGGTCTTCAGGCGCAGGGGCAGGAACCCTCATCTCAGGGCGGGCAAGGGGCGGCCCCATCCTCCTTGGAAGACAAAATAGGGGTGCCATCTGGAGCGCTTTCCCCGCCAGGGCTGCGCCCTCCTCCTCCCTCCTGCCCCAGCAGGCGCTCCACATACAAGGGCCCAGCACCTTCCTAATTTTCACGGAGAAGCGAGTGCCGAGGCTGCATCCCCACCCTAAGCACTTAAATATACAATTTACTTGAAGGAATTATACACTGCCGGCTGCTTTTAAAGTAGAGAAAAGACCCCCCACAGAACTGTTTCCTCTCCTCAAGTGGCATCATCTTCTGCGGAGAATCTGTCCAATCCGCTAATTGCACCATCTGTGCCGGGAGGGCTTGGCTCAGCCTGTCCCCTCCGGATTGGTTTCTAATTCCACAGCCCCACCTGCAGGGTCCTAGCTGGGCGGCCCTCCACTCTGACCCCGCAGACGCCGGCACCCACTGCCCTCGGACACGGCTGGACACCTCAGTCCTGACCCCTCCTCACTGTATATGCACCGTGTCAACCCCGCTGACCCTGCCCTCTGGGTCTCCCAGCCTGGGCTTGGGGTCAGTAATGTCACTTCTGAGTTCTGCCCCTTGCGAGTCTTCTGGAAGTCCCAGGTGAGGGCTGTGCTCAGGCAGGGCTGCGGGGGTCCGGGAGTGTCTGCAGCCACCCCAGGGAGGCCGCCGCACCCACGGGCCCCTAGCAGATGCTCAGTGAATGTCTGCACAGGGCCCCTTCCCCACCACAAATGGGCTCATCTAAAATTCCAATCTTGTTAACACTAGGACACAGGAAAACAGCTGTGTACTTCAGGTTGAGTGCTGAATATGTCCCAGGCCATCGGGCCACCATCCCCCATGTGGCTTGAACTCAAGCCAGCCCAGGAAACCGAAAGCAGGGCCTTAGCCCCAGAAGAACCGAGACTCTATCCCCTCCCCTCCCAGTGGCTGGACTGGCTTCCTCTGCTGGACCTCCCACCTGCCCTGGGGGTCTGTGTACCACTCCCTCCCCAGGATCCCATCTGGATCTGATCCACACCCCTCCGCAACTGCCCAGCAGCAGGGCCAGTCCACCCCGGGGAGTCTCCACTCCTACCTGCTCAGGCAGTTCCCTCACAGCTGGGGTTCCTCTCCCTCAACCTCTCCCTCACCGGCAATCTCAGGGACCCAGCATCCTCCTAGCCCCGCAGGAGATCGTTAGGTCCCATCAGCACCCGCCCCAGCCACCTCCCTGCTTCTCCTGTCTCCATGTTCACCACCTGCCTGGCCCTTCAGTTCCTGCCTGGGGTCTGCGCGTCCAAGTTCCAGCTGTCGGCTTATCATGTAGGAGGACCCAGGGGAGCGGGCTTGACGTGCCATGCGGGGTCAAATCCGACAGGCTTGAATGCGGGCCCCAGGGACTGACTGAGCCCAGGACTAGGAAAGTCACCCTCTGCATTCTTACTGGTATCTTCTTGGTGCCAGATACTTCTGTCAATCCCGTCTAACAGTGTTGTGGGTGCGTGGAGCTGACATGCTAAAGGGGTGGAGGCAGGGGTGTGGGGTAGAGAAAGATGAACAAGCAAACAGATCACTCCAGGTCTTGATAAGAACTCACTAGAAGGACACACCTGGTGGAGTAGCAGTTAGGTCAGTCTCCTCTGAAGGAGCACAGGCCACATAACCCTGGGTTTAAGTCCCAGATCCAGGGGAAACAACCAGTGTGTATAGTAACTAGAAATAAAAATAAAATGCTTCTTTCTGCCTGCCTGTGTGTCTTCATTCCTGTCTGCATCTTTCCTTTAAAAAAAAAAAAGAAAAAGAAAACTCAATCGAGGAAAAAAAGGAGCAGGATGATTTGATGGCGTGACTAGCTGGGGAGTGGGCAGTGCAGGACGAGGTGAAAGGTCTGAGGTCATTATTTCAGGGTTCAGCCATGCAGGGGTGTGGGCACAGGTTATTCAGGAGCAGGAAAATTGAACAGCATGTACAAAGGCCCTGAGGTAGAAATGCTTTGCAGTATGTTTGAGGGTAACTGGATGATAACATGGTACTATTTTTTCTGCATTTTGGATGAGGTTCCAAGACAACAGATTTCCAACCACACCTATATTCTGAGATGAGACGTAATCGCGCCGCACTCCACCCAAGCAGCATTTCAGAGGAAGCAGGGAGAACCAGCCCCCACAGGGAGTGCGCTGTGCACATGCAGACGAGAGAGCTAGATGCTCCGCCAGGTAGGAGGCTCGCACCGCTGCTAGGAAGCCATGGAGGAGGGAGAGGAAACGGCCTGGGACTCCTTCTATCCTCCCCAGTGGTACAGAATCAGCATGAGAGAAAGGAGGCTGGGGCAGCTCGCCCAGAGCCAGCTGGCCCCTCCTGACAGTCCCAACCCTCCCCCCAAACTTCAGTCAGAGACTCCCAGGGGGGTCCTGGGTGCCACCCCAGGAAACAGCGCCAGTGCGAGCTGAGCTTACCCCTTTAAAAGCTGGTCCAGTTGGCACTGAGATATCTGCCACTATAGCCACCAACCCAGCTGCCTGCTAATGGGCTGGAATGGGCCAGCCTTGTCCTGCTAGGGGGAGAGGCAGCAGAGACACAGGGAAACAGCCTGCCTCCCCATCAGGCTCAGGGACACAGGCAGGGGCCAGGTCTCCAAAGCCAGGACACTTGGGACAGCACTGTGCGACTGTGGTCACCTGGTCCTCTCTGAGCCTCCCTTCCACCAGGCACATGCATGCACTACTAGCAATATCTGATCTTAGTCCAAATGGTGCCTTCCTCTCCAAGATGCCACTGACTCCTCATAACAATCCTAGACACTGGGCAAGGGAACACCAGCCCATCTCACAGATGAGCAGACTGAGGTCCTCGGAGACACCGAGTGGCTCTTCTGTGGTCAGCGAACTGGTACGTGGGGCCAGTGGGATCTTGTCCAATAGTGTGGACTAAGGAGGGAAAGGACTACAGGTCTCACACCCCACCAACTGAGTAGGGGAAGGGGTGCTAATTGGGAGCCTGCTGTGTCCTTAGGCAGCTGTCCCCTCTCTCTGGGTTCTGAATTTCCCATGTTAAATTGAGGCGAGTGAATGCCCCATCTGTCTGGAACATTCCATGGCTCTTCTCACCCACAGAATATCCTCAGGAATTGTGTGCACTCCCCCACCCCAATGTAAATGCTGCAGCTCGAGCCCCCGGGACCTCCGAATGGGACTGCCTTCAGAGGCAGTCATTAGAGAGGAAATGAAGTGACTTGAGGTCACTAGGGTGGCCCCAATCCAATCTGATGGGTCTTGTTCTAGGAAGAGGGGATTAGGACAGGGACCCCAGCCATGCACAGAGGGGAGACAGTGTCAGGACACTGAGGGGTCACCTGCAGCTGAGGAGAAGCCTCAGAAGGCTCAGAGGAAACCGACCCTGCTAACCTGACTGTGGACGTCCAGCCCCCGGAGTGGTGGGAGGAAACGGCTGTCATTTACGCCGTCTGGTCTGTGGTACTTGGTGGTGGCAGCCCTGGAAAACTCATACTCTCCCAAGTCCTGCCCACCCAAGGGAGGACCACGAAGGGCAAGCTGGGCTGGGCGGGGAGAACCCACAGAAAGTCTAACCTGACTTGGCCCAGGGTGTGTATCTCAGGCTGAGAACTGTGGAAGCTCCGCCACTGGGCCTTCCAGGCGCCCCCTTCCAAATCACCCACCAACCCTCCTGGTCATCTCTGCTCTCGATGGAAGCGCTGGCCAGCCTTCTAATTCCTGGGCTCCCTCTGCCCTTTGCAAGGGTCGGCCATTCTCTCTGCTTTGAATACCCTTTCCCCTCAAACTCCTACCCATTCTCACGTACTGGGCCCTATAGCACCTCCTCCAGGAAGCCTGCCAGGGGCCCTCCCAGACCGAGCAGCTATCCAACCCCTGCGCTCCCCTGAGCTTCTGGGCTTCCCTAGTGTCCTGACTTGTTTCCCGGATGATTCTCTCTACTGGACTTGGAAAATCTAAAGAGCTGGGGCCGTCTGTGCCAAGACCATCTGTTTCCCAAGGTTCTGGCAGCGCTTGGGACTTGAGAAAATGGAAGGGGACCTAGAGAGAGGAAGACTGGGAGTCCCAGAACTGTCCTCCCCCAAATGCATACTCACTGAGCAGAATTGCCTGTCAGGACTGGCAGGGCCTGAGGACCACCTGCTCCCACCCCCTCCTCCGCACACCGAGAAACCGAGGCCGGGAGAGGGGCGCTGCAGCCCAAGGTCACAGGGATCACACAGCCCCGACGGTCCCAGAACTCGTCTCCCAGCCCGGGGCTCCTTGCACAGTGTTGTGGTCTCCCCAACCCCCTCTCAGCCCCCTTGACAAGTGGAGTTTAATTATTTACGACGGCGCTTTATAGCTGCGGGTGAACCCACCGGAACATATTTTGTAGAAGTAATGAAGGCTCAGTAATGCGAGACCTCGCTACAGCTCCCATCACTAAATCTTGGCCCAGGAGTCGGCCAGACTGTGTAGGCATTTTCCCTTCTCTCTTGCACAGAATTACAGGGTTTGCAGATCAGGGGTGGATGCGGCACGAGGCGTACCCAGGACATCTTTTCTCCTTTCAGAGAGAAATAATTGGGCTTGATGGAGCCAGAGTCTGATCTCCCAGGTGGGGATCAGAAGGCAGGTCGGCTCCTGGACCCAGACACCTCCCTAGAGGGGACACACGTGGGAAGGCAGCGGGTGTCGTACAGCCCCTGCTGCATCCCAACCCTGGGAGGACGGAAGAGACAGTGACAGTGGAACTGAGGAGATGGGGCAGGAGTGGGAGTCAATGACACTTGTCTCTGGGCCTCACTTTCCCCGCTGGTAAGACAGGAGCTGGAAGAGACCTGGCCTCTCCTATTCCCTTCTCTAACATTCCAGTCTTTTCTCCGGCCATAAGGACATGAGACAGCCTTCCAAGAAGGCACCCACACTGGGGGCTTCCCGCAGGGTCTCTCTGAACCCTTCCTACAATCGCTTCAGGCCGACTTACCTCAAGTTTGCAGATGAGGCAGAGAAAGATCAAGTGACTCCTCCAAGGTCACTCCAGAAAGACACGTCTGATTACTCACAGGGGAGCAGGCGCTGAGCGGGCGCCTCTCCTGCGATAGTTCGTCACGTCTGCCCAGATGACAGGCGTGCCTTCTCACCCTCTTATGCATGGGCTCGCTGGGGCTCACCACGGCTGCGGCTAACATCACGGCCGTGATCTCTCCACTCGGCCTTCCTATTTCCTCTGGATTCTGAGACAAGTTCCCTGACTCCTGTCGCTATCACTGAGCTCAGAGATAAAAAGTTCAGCCTACCCGAAACATCTGAGAAGTAAAAAATGATGCCCCTGCTGCTGGCTGAATGCAAGGACAGGGGCACAGAACAAGCTGGGCAGGTGATGGTGTCCTGAGTCAGATGGAAGAAACGGAGGAGGGGGGCCAGCAGCAGACAGGGAGGTGTTGGGGGTAGGGAAGGCGGTGAGTGGATTTGCATGGAGGGCACACCTGGAACATTCCAGCACCTGGGAGGACAGGAGACAGCACAGCATGGTGGAGTGTGGGCTGGAAAGATGAGATGGTGAGGTCGAGGGAGAGCAGGGAGCCTGTAGGAACAAGAGGCTTTTTTCTGTGCATTTCCGTGCCTGAGACACAGGACGGGTTAGTAAATAAGAGGACCTGATGAAGCCTTGTTCTGCAAAGGAGTGGCGCTTGGACTGTGTCCTGTCTCCTCTCCAGATTTCTCTCATTTCAATCATCGGACGTCCACCTCCACAGAACAGGCAGCTACCTAAATACATACCCTAGCAGGAGAGAGGCTTCCGAACCTCCTCAAAAGTCAGTTCAGTGGACAGGCTCACAAGACCGTGCCAATATTTAACCCTACCCCAGGAAGTTCTGCAAACAGGGAATCTAAACCCACCCTGCTGGCAGGCGGAGCCATGTGCTCTTGGCTGATCCTCGGGAGTGAAGGACAGGCTTCCCAGCCTGTGTCAACACAGAGCTACTCTCGGGGAGGAAGTTTCCATCTTTCATTCATTCATGCCACATGGACTGAGCAGGCGCAATGCACCATGCCAGGCCCTGGGGGCGTAGCACACACAAGAAGCCGACCCCTGCCTTCTTGGAGCTTCCATTCTAGGGCAAGTGACAAGCTGATACTTAACAAAATAAAGCAGGGAGAGGAAAGTGGGGAGGGTCAGGAAGCCCTCTCTAGAAAGCTGACATTTGAGCAGCGTCTTCAGGATGCAAGAGAATGAGTCCACAGCATCTGGGGTGATGCTCCAGGCAGAGAGAACATCCGGCACGCAGGCCTGGGGAGCGTGTGCTTGCAGGTTGAGGAGCACGGGGAGGCCACTGGGGCAGAGGAGGAGAGAAAGCCAACACGCGATACGGCCAGACCAAGCAGGGCCTGGGGGACACAGTGGGACTGGTTGGGGCTTTTGCTCTGAGTGAGAAGGGAGCCGGCGGGGCACTTTCAAGCAGAGAGGCCAAACAGACTCACTGCCGCTGGCTTGTGCACCGAGGATGAGCGACACGAGAGGGGAGGCAGGAAGCACAGTGGGCCGCTGGGAGCTCCTTGAAGGAAGCAGGCAAGAGGTGAGGGCACCCTGGTGGCTGGAGGAGGAGGCAGCGACTGCTTCTGGGTGTGTGGCTGCAGTCGGACCACAGCGCCAGGGGGTCTCGCTGCTCTGACTTAACCCAAGGTGAATGTGCGTCCAAGGTCTTGGCCATCAGGTCAACCGTTTTGCTTACAGGTGTCCTTGAATGCCATTGACATTCTTTCTTTTGACTGGAATCCCCCAGAAACTACAAGAGATGAGGCTTTTCACAATGAAATTTTAAGCAACTCAGGGCAGGTGAAGTCAAAGAGGCAGGAGCTTGGAGGCAGCCAGCGCTGCTGAGGCTGGTCTAGGATGTGCTGGGCATCTCTGGGGGGCGGTGGGGGTCAATCAGGCCTCCTGAGGGGCATCCATCTACATGGGGGCAAGAGATGTCACAGCAAACTCACCGACTTACAGGCTCCACACGGCCAGCCACCCCGGGGACACCAACGACCTCCACTAAGTCGGCCGAGACAAAGACGGATCACATCTTTCACAATCACAATCACATTATGATTCACAGCGGTCAATCCCCATTGCACATTTACTACGCGCCGGGCCCTGGGCTGAGCATTTTGTGCATAGTATCTCCTGTCACCCTCCAGATGCCACAGGAGGGGACTATTGTGGACCCTGTGTGATAGATGAGGAGTTCGAAGCTCAGTGACAGCAGTCGTTAACTTCAGGTCACACTTCTAGAAAGTGACAATGTCAGGGCTGAAACCCACCGGGTCTCACCATAACTGCTCCTTTAGGCCCCTGGGAGCCCTAAGCTGGCCCGTTCTCTGCTAAGGGGTCCTCCTGGGGCTCACCACCCGGACCAACCTTCCACCATCTCCTACGTCTGCCCCCAGCCCCACTGGCCCCTCCCTCTTTAGCGGCAGGGCCAGCCCTCCAGGCCCACCCTCCATCCACAGGCCCCCTCTACCTGCAGCCAAGACTCTACTTCCTACCTGTGCTGAGACCACCTTAACTCCGGGTAGAGAGCCAGGAAACAGAGGCTGGAAACAGGCACTGTTTTTAGAGATGAAAGTCAAGTTGGTTGCTTATTGCAAAGACAACAAACTAACACCTGAGCAAGGTCTTCAGGGAATATTTTTAATGAGTGTGATGACTAAGGTGTTAGATAACACGACACGCCCGTAGGGGATTTTCCCCCCAACCTCAGGTGGCCGGTTTGGTCAGGCCAGGCATCGGCTGAGTGCATACACATCAGATCCGTCGTACAGACAGCGCTGATGGCTCCTTGGAAACATCGTGCAGATAAGGAAATTGAGGCTCAGCCAGACTAAGCAGCCTGCCGGGGGTGACAGGGTTCGGGGTGGAGAGGCAGCCGCCCTCGGCTCGTGGCCGGCACAGACCACTCTTCAGCCCGACAACTGTCGAGCTGGCTGGGTGAGGAGGTGCATCCTGAATCACGTTGCCATCAGCAGGTTAAACATCACACCTGCAATTTTGCTCTATTAACTTTTAAGAGACCCAGTCTTTTCCCCATAAATCACACAGCACCCCGCCCTTGTCAGAATCATCAAAGGCCCAATCAACCCTGAATACCACGGACCCTTCTCTGCAAACTTCCCCCAACCCACAGGTTTTCAGGCCAGGAATATTACAACCCTGGGAGGAAAGTAGCCGGGCAAGCCAGCATTTATTCTCTAGCAGCCCTGTGGGGGAGGGGGAAACCCACATGCCTAAGAAAACCACCCACAGCCGCTAAATTCCAGCTGCCAAGCCTTTATTAGTGGTGATAAAAGGAAGCAAAAACAGCACAGAGCTTTCTACTCCCAGGTGGGGGCTGCAGTCCCAGGAATTAGTCATGTTTTGACTGGTGGAGTTATGGAATTTATAATGGAGGCCCTGGAGAAATTAAACACGGATTATGGCCAACCCCCTCCCCCAGCCAAATGTTTCCAGGGGGAACTGTACCTCGGGGCTCCCGCACCCTCTCCAAGAGCCCGGTGTACTGGTCCAGAGAGCTGGGTGAAGATGGTGACCCACACAGTGCGGAGTTACAGAGGGGGTGGCTCTGGCCTACTCCCCACCTCCCTGGGGGGGTGTCCACCCCTCATCCTGGGCAGTGGGAACAGTTCTGTTCCCTGTGTCCCTGGCAGCACCAAGCACCCTGCCCGGGGTTCAGTGAAGCTCATCAAAATGTATGTGCATTTTCAGTTTCACTGGTCACACACACACACACACCTGAGGAAATATCACATCCTTCCCAGTTTCTCAAGGGAGGGATTTACAGAACTGAGGTTCCAGAGAAGTGTCCTAAATTTAGGCAAGGCTGGTGAATTCTGCCCTCATTCAAGAGTTGGACCCAACCTTCACACTCTGATCGCTTTAAAACTCCAAAGATCCCTGAAAGTAGTTGTATATTAAGATCCCAACCCCTAGGTGGAAATGGTCATCCAAAAGGCAGGATGATAAGGAATTTTTGTGAGCAGCATGGGTGAGCTTTGATGCCTATAGGCAGCTCTAGCTCCTGGAGACTTCAATCCTGTTTCTTGTTGATGCTGTTGCTGCTAATGGACTTAGCAGGGAGAATTAACCATTACTGAGCTACTACTATGTGCCAGACACTGTGATAAGACAGTTTATCAACATTCCTCGGTAGAACAGGGCCTACAGAAGAGTTCATCACAGAGCAGGTGCCTAATAAATATTCATCGATGAGATGAGATATATGTGTTTAAGCCTCATAGCAACTCTGAGAAGAAAGGACTATTATTATCTCTTAAAATTAAGGCACAGATCAGAGAGGGTTAGCTCTCGGCAACAGGTGACACCGCATGCCAGCAGGAAACAGGGATTCAACCCAGGACATCAGAGCTCTTTCCTCTTAGCCAGGGTTCCTTCTCAGCAGGGTCTGACTTTGCAAACAGGAGAATGAAAGAGATCCCGGAAGCCAGGAGCTGTCCAGGATATGCAGTGCTGAAAGGAAGAGCGATGGAGAGATGCTCAGACCCCCACCCGGGGCCGGGCTCTCAACATGAATTCATCTCAGATCTCACCCTGGAGATGACGGTCCTCAAGCCTCGCATGCTGGACTGCGTCTCCTGCCACCACCCAGGTCCGAGGTGCTCTAAAATGACAACCACCAGAAGGTAGGAAGGAAGATATGTTGACCCCTCAAACCCACTACAACCCCAAGTGTTGCCAAATGCCCAGCTTCAGGCATTGGAGAGCAGTAAGGCTGAGACCATGCAGGAAGAGAACCTCGCGCCTGGTGGAATGCATGGTTTTGTGATTTGTGTTATTGCTCTGGGCCATTCTCCAAGCTATACCCAGAATGCCAATGCTTCAAGTGATATCGTGACGCTGCTTACAATCCTGACAGGCCACCCATCACCCTCAGGATGGAGCCTTCGCTCCTCGATGCGACATTCAAAGTCCCGCACTAGTCCCGCCAACCTCTGCCGCGATCTGTTCCCACTCCCTCTGCCCTCTCTCTCGAGCTATTCTAAATGTCCCATCTATTTAAACCCCCCATGCCAGCTTGTCAAAGACAGTTATGAGGTGACAAGCCTTCCAAGTTAAAGGAACACCAGGTGATAAACCCTACTTCCTTGGCAAGAGCTAGTTCAGACACCACTTTCTACAAAAGACCCTCTGGCTGACCCCTCTCCCTGTAGCCAGTTACGCTCCGTCCCTGGGCTTCCTCTGTGTAGACAAAGTGATGCTTCCCCAGCACTGAGACAAAGAGAGAAATGACCCCACACTGCCTCCTCGGTCCGTGAGGCTTAGTAACTTCTCCCAACGCAACAGATCCAGAAAGGAGCGCTCCAGGCCAGATGTTCCGGCTTCTGTGCCTGAGCCTTTGTCCTTCCTGCCATCTGCCTCTCTAAAGAAAGGGAACCTAAAAGTGCGAGAGACAGTGCAAGCTTCTTCTAGAGTCATGAAGGTATTCAGTGTTAAAATGGACTTTGTTGTCAGCAGATCCTAAGACTTCTACAAGGGTTATCTCAGGGAACGTGGGCATCCAAACCCCACCCGAACCCAAAGACAATCCCCAGTCTTGGCAATAGAAACTGGCAGGACTGGGCCCTCACAGCTGGAAATGGCCTTCCTGGGGGGTTTTCCTTTTGTCCCCTCCATCAGCCCCACCCAGCTCCCTCTCCCCAGCTGCCAAGACCCTGCCTCCCACCCCCTGCACCTGGCTGCCCCTGGCAGGCAGCCGCAGACCCCTCGTGGAGGGCATGCTTCCCCAGCTCTGAGCAGCTGCCAGCCCATGCTGGAGCTGGCAGGCATCTTCTGGGCCCCACTCACCACCCCCCCAGGCCTGGTGTGCCAGCAGTTCCACGTTAGGTTGATGGCCCTGCACAGCCCCACGGAGCTGCTATTTTTAATTTAATTGGAGAGTCAGAGGAGAGAGACGGTACACAGCGAGGGAGTTTTAAAAGCTTTTGGGGTGGGGGAGGGGGGAGAGAAAGCAAAGAAAAATTCATAATTATACACCAGGCAGCCAGATTTGATGCTTGAACAGGAAGGTTAAATGTTACATTTGGAATAAAATGAGAAAAGGAGTCCTGATGACAGTTGCCCAAAGTTAAATAAGGAAAAAAGAAATACCCCTTGAGTATCTTTTCTCCAGCTTGCTCCTCTTCCTCCTTCTCCTGTCTGAGATTCCCAGCTCCTGCCTTTTCAGGCTCAGGTGTACACAAATAAACCCATCTAAGCACGAAGAACATGGCTCAGCATGCGGCACCTTAACTGCCACCCCAAAACAGCTTTTACTCAGGTCTGGAAAAATCACACTTGCATTTCTCAGAGCAAGGCGATCCAAGAGGGAGCAGAAAACTGGGTAGAGTGTCTTACACCATGGGTAACAACTTGGGTTGTATAGTATGTGTAGGTTCAAATCCCTCGTTGGCCAAATGACAGATGCTGTGAGTCTAACGTCATACACCCCCTTTCAGCCAATCTAAATAATGAGACACAAACAGAAGTCTGCTGGGTGAAGCTTTCTTCACCCAGGGAGATAGACTTGAATGGCACGCTCTCTTCACCATTCTTCTTCCTTTAGGGAATATGGGTATGATGTAAGGAGCTTCTGTAGCTATTTTGTCACCATGAGGCAACCCACTAAATGTGTGAAAGACATGAGTTCTTCATGATACAGACATATACCACTGTTCCACAGGACTTCCTACTTGTTACCTGGGACCAAAAAAAAAAACAACAAAAAAAAGAAAATCCCAATCTGTCTCAGGTACTTTTAGTCTAGTTTTCTAGGAATGCTGAATCCATTCCTAGTTGTGACAATTAGCAGTCTGAGCTTGACTGTGAACTCAAACAAGTTCTTAACATCACTAAACTTCTGCTTTCCTATTTGTAAATGGACACCGCCATCATTCATTTCAGTGTTCACATGAGGATTCACTGTGATTCCATCTGTAAGGCACTCACCACAATGCCTGGCAAGACGCAGTGGCAGCTGTAATTCCTGGCTAGTTAGAAAAGCAATATCACATTATAAAATTTAAAGTCACATCTTTCAGTAGCATCATCTGGTTTTCAAAGTGACTTCTCATCCCTTCTCTGAGTTTATCTTCAACCTCAGATGTCTGAGACGAGAAAACATTACTCCCTATTTTATATAATATATATATGTATGTATGTGTATATATATATATATACACGTATGTATATAATGAGAGGTTTAGCAACTTACTCAAGGTAATCTAGGTAATGACAGGGACAGCATGTAACTCAAATTTGATCTGAGTACCCTGGGCCTATGCGAGGTTGATTCCGAGCTGTCCCACTAAAGATTCTTCACATCATGCCCCCATTTCTTCCCATGGCATCTCGAGTTTGGAGATGAAGTTCTAGCTGAGACAGGATGGTAAAGACAAGGTGAGCTGGGGTCTGGCCTCCAGATTCCTCCTCCTGTCAATGAGCCACCAGGGTTCCTTGGGCTTTAGTCCTCCACTCACTACTCACTCTAGCCGGCTTTTAACATTAGGGACCCAAACGCCCCTTTTAGAACTAGTGATGGGGAGCCCAGTCCAAATCTGAACACCTCTTCCTCCACTCAAATGTTCACTAGATAAGTTGTGATTCCATTCTCTGTATTAGTCAGAGTGAGCAAAACATCCGCTGTAACAAACATGCCCCAAACCTCAGTGACTGAACATTCTTTCTCATGTTCCATGCAGTGCAGGCTGGTGGGACAGGATACGGGGGGAGGGCTGTTCCCCCCACCCATTGAGGACCCTTCCATCTGCAGCTCAGCCCCCACCTCCCCATTGGCTCTTCAGTATCCCACAGACCCTGCTTTAAGGGTTACATACTGAACTGGCCAAACAGAAGGGACGGTCACATGGCCCCGGCTAAGTGCTGAGGAATCACAACCCCACAATGTGCCAGCCAAGAGGACACGATTATCAACCACACCCTGAGGTCTCCATCTCCGTCTACCCATTTGAGAAGAGGCCTCCCCTGCCCCCGATCACTGGCCTTGTTCCCTTTGATTCAGTCTCATCATCTGAAATAGATTTTCTTATTCACCTCGTATGTCCCCACAGTAGATGATCTTCTCCTTGAAACCGGTATCCTCAGTATCTTTCACCTCCAAGTCCTGGATGCCTAGCATAGAACCCAGCACAGAGGAAGTCCTCAAGTATGTATTAAATAAATATTCACTACTGGGGCCTCAGGGATGAATGGGGAGAATGTGGTTGCAGCCCCCCGCCCCCGCCGCCGTGGCAGGAGGCTCCAGGCCCTGCTCGGAGATAACCTCTGCTCATAGGCCAGCAGTCCTCAGAGGCCGCCCTGGCCCACCACCACTCTCACACTCACAGGCCTGCCCCTCTCTAAGGGACTGCCCCCTAGCCCCCAGGCATCACAGAAACCAGCACTGGTTCCAAACAAGTATTTTATTTGCATATATAAAACAAGACTCTGACCCACCTGCCTCCACCTCCCTGACCAGAGCAGTAAAGACTAGAAACTCCATTCTCCTCATCCCCACCCTCCCTGTGCTCTTGTCGAAAATAATTGGGACCACTAGCAGAAGGTCCCATTCTCTCTCCCCACAGATAAAACCAAGAAAGGGACAGCCCACGGAGAGAGCAATAAAAATGAGCCACTATTCAGCATGGAGATGGCAAACAGCCACTCCTGTCCCTAGGACAGACATCCGCCCTTAGGACAGACACCCTGTCCTCCCATAGATTGGAGCCCCTTCTTGAAACAAGATAAAAACCTAGAACCTAAAAAAATGCCTCCCGACTTCAGAATTTCAAAGCCAGCTAACCCCACCCCTGCCCAGACCCTCTTGCTGAAATCAATGTGCCTGTGCCCAGTGACCGGGGGCCAGGCAGGTACGTGCCAGGGGCCAGCCCAGAGGTCACACCTTCAGCCTCTCATCGTAATCCTCTCTGGTCACCCACTCAGACCTGTACGTAGACAGGTGAGCCACGACAGACGCTCCCAGCCAGACGCTAAAATTTCTCTTGGCGCCCACCCACATGGAGGCCGGGGTGCAGGGAAAATGGTCCACGACCAGTTCCTGGTACAGGCGCTTTGTGAAGCCAGGGTAGAGGGTGTTACCCCCACAGGCCATCACGTGCGAAAGGAGCAGCGGGTGCAGGGAGGCCTCGCAGGTCTCAATGGACTCCCGGGCCACCTGCGAGACGCCGGGCCCCTGCAGGTCGAACATCTGCGGGCTGAAGAAGAGCTCGGGAGCCAGGCGCTGCATGGGGGTCAGCTCCACCACGGCGCCGTCCGGGAGCTGGTAGGTGTTACTCTCATCCAGGCCGCTGGGCAGGTTCTGGCGGAAGTCCAGCGCCTCCCCCAGATTCTGCGGCACGTAGCACTTGCTCATCTGTATGGTGGCCACCGTGTCCATCTGAAACAGGTCGTGGCGATTGCAATCTTCCTTAAAGAGGCTCTTGAACAGATAGGATGAGAGATCCTGGCCCCCGAGCTCCAGCCTCTTACTGCTGGACTGCAAGGGGCGGCCCAGATGGAACGGCTGCACGCGGGTCAGGCCGTAGCCAGAATCTACCACCACGCCCGTCAGGAAGCCCGAGGCGTAGAGGGACATCTCCAGCTGGTCAGCCAGGAGGATGGACGGGACATCTAGCAATTCAAACATAATCTGCGAGAAGGGAGAAGACATTTACCTCGAACCGAGGGCCCTGTTCATTCCTGCTTTTCTGCAGGATTGAGAGCTATGCCCTCAGCACTTGAAACAGAGGTCAGCACAGACCCTTGTCCTCAGGGACTGCTGGGTGCACCCCAGGTCCCTGGAGCTGATGCTGGAGTTGGAAGGGAGGGGTTCCTGGGGATTTGGAGTCGGATTTGGTTTCAAACTCTGGTATTCAGGTTTGGGCAAAGTTCCCCAGCTGATTTCACACCCCGCTGCCCATCACCCCTCCATCTTTACAGAGCAAGCCCACTCCCTTCCATTTCCCAAGTTCTGACCTTATGGACTCAGAAAGCCTGCCACCGTCCACCTCGGTGGCTGTGAGCACACAGCGATCCTCTCCCTGCCGTGGTGTGAACGCCTCCATTCTCGCACCCCAAATATTGTGCCCCTCACCCACCATTTCCCAAATAGAAGCTGGAGCCCTTGTTTTCAAAGAGAAAATCCAATCTGACTCCCCAGGAGTTTGCTGCTCATTCAGGGCAGGGCTGCCAGCGCTTCCTGCAAAGGGGTAGATAGGGCCGCCAGATTTAGCAAATACAAATAGAGACTGCCCGTGAGATCGGAATTTCAGATAAGCAACAAATAACATTTTCATCCCAGGCAGCACTGGGGACATATTTACAAGGTCCTCCTTGACTTATGAGGGGCTTCAGCCCTGATAACCCACTGTAAGTTGAAAACATTATTAAGTTGAAAATGCTGAGTGAGAGCTGTAACTCCCGGCAGCTGCCCAGTGCAAGGGAGAGAGAGAGAGACAGAGCGAGAGACAGAGAGAGAGACAGAGACAGAGACAGAGACAGACAGAGACAGAGACAGAGAGAGAGAAAGAGAGCGAGAGAGAGAGTCTGCCTGGGTTCCACTGAGTGCTGATGCCTCCACCCACCGCAAAGTAGGAAAAGCCTTAGTCCAGCCCTCATCATCTGGGAACCATCTGCACTCAGTATTTGTTGTTTATCTGAAATTCAGATCTAACTCGGTACTGTGCATTTTATCTTGCAAACCTACAACTGTACTTTCCTGGGCTTGCCGGCTGCACAGTCCGTGGAAACTACTCCGCAACGATGTGATGCCAAAGCAGAGCGAGTCCTATGTAAATGTGGGCGTGGCCACATCCCAAGAAAGCTCCATTTATAAAAACAGATCATTGGCCCGATTTGGCCCACCCACTGGCCATCGTTTGCTAATCCTTCATTTAGACGCAAACCTGAAAACTCCCCACTGTCTATCAGCCTTGCCACCCTCACCTTCTGGCTGTCCTCTTGTCATTCTCCCTAGTTCATGGGTTTCAGCCTCATAGGCTGAAATCACCTCCTCAGAGAAGCCCTCCCTGATCACTCCCTTCAAAGGGGCTTCCCTTCACCCCACCAGCCTACTATTACTCCATTTCATTTTCTTTCTAAACTGAGTGCCATCAGGAATTCTTATTTGCTAGCTTATTCATGGTCAAGTCTCCTCCCAGAATGTCAGCCTTTTGAGGGCCAGCAGATGATCTGCGAACATTTACGGAATCACAACAGTCTCCCGAGGTAGCGCCCTTTCCACCGAGCAGCTTAACTGTGAGTCTCTAGTTGCAGGAGGAGCCTCCGTGGGTCTCTTGCCCAGCGCAGTGCTGGACACACACAGGCACTCAGTAAACATCTGTGGGGTAAATTATTTAGGAAGCAGAGTTCTGAGGCGCCATCGCGTCGGACCACACAGTGCTGGACCAGCCCCCGCTCCCCGGCGAGGGGCCGCCTTACCTCCAGGGTCTTCCGTCGGTCCGCAGGCTCCCACACAGGGGACTCGGTGACCATGACAGGCGACTCCTCATGCTCCTGCCTGTGTTTCTCCAAGACGAACGACCAGATGTGCTCCACGCCCTCCCAGTTGAGGACACGGCCCCGCTGTATGGGGTAGCTGAAGGTGTCGGGGTGGTAGACGTCGATGCCGAGACTCACTTGCCTCCGGGCGTAGCTGGGGCCGGGGTTCTCCCGGCAGGGGACGTAGTTCACGATGTTCGGTAAAACCATCTGGGGCTCGTTCCAGCCGGACAAGCCAGTCTTCAGGAAGCCGGACCCGTGGTCGATGATAATGGTTCTCTCGGACATGGTGGAGGCAGAGGTGGGTGAGTCCTCTAGACTTGGCTCCTCGGAGATGTTTGGCAAATGGGGGCCGCCTGCGGAGGGACAGGAGGGGACAGTGATGAACCCACTCTAGGCCACATGGGCTGCTGCTCACTCTCCACTCCCGAGTCAGACTTCAGTTTCCCTGAAGCCCGTCTGCTCCCCCTTCCAAATCTTTGCATAAGCACCCAGAACATTCTTTCCATCCCACGCTCCCAGTCGTCTGACGCGACCCACCTAGAGACTCCATCTGGGGAGCCTGGCCGGCCCCTCTGACGGCCACGCTTCTCCCGCGGCTCTCGGCTCCATCGCCTAGGACACGGCCCCTAGAACTTCCTCTCCATGGGGCAGAGGGGGTACCCTTGCTCTTTCTAGGCGCAGCAAGAAACTTGCCATGGAGGAGAGGAAGGACGGCGTGTTCGCTAGGATTCAAGGACACAGGGAAGCCACACCCTCGGCCAGAGCACCGCTGTCACGAAGAGCAGTGTGGCCGCAGGGGCAGTAACAGTCTCTGGTGGTGACGATGGTGATGTGTGATGATGGCGACAGCAGCCGTCTCTGGTGGGTGTGCCCTCTATCGGGTCCCATGAAGGACACTTACATGTTAGGTTGACTAGTGTGAACTTGGCATTCGTGTGGATCAACGATGGTCAAATATCACCAATGTCATATGATTTGGCCTAAGGCTCATTTATCTTCACCACAATCTATAAAGTCAGTGATTCTGTGACACCCCTTTTATAGATGGGGAAACTGAGGCCCAGGGGGATAAAATGACGGGCCCAGGGCCACAGCACTAACCCAGTCAGAGCTGAAAGCTTAAACCAGATCAGATCCCAGGGGTCACACCGTGAGCATCGGGTTCCTCATGGGAAGGCAGGTGCTGCCTGTGAGCTCATTTTAGAAGCGAGTCTGGGAGTCGGGCATCCCACCGCGACTGTGCTCCATTTCCTCATCGGTAAAGTGGGTGGAGTCGTAACCGCCGTGCTGAAAGCAGGTGTGGTCCTGAGCTGATGTCCAGACTCACTGGAAAACTTGGGAAGCCTCGTGGTAAACAGGTGGCCACATCGATCCACGAGACAGAAAGCAGAACACGAAAGTGGAGCCACACCAACGAAACTGCTCTCTGACAAGGTGCAAAACCGTGAACTGCTGAAAGAACTCTTTACAACAAATGACAGGGAGCAGGTGCCTATCAGCCCCTATAAGAACCTTGTTAAAAATGAGCCACCTGGGTCAGAGACCTCCACGGAAAGCAGAAACCCAGCCTCGCTTAAAAGGAAAACAGGAGAAAATCATGGTCACTAAAAGAAAAGTTTTCTTAGCTGCAATATCGGCAGCCCCATTCATTGAAGAAGAAGGGGTGTATTTTGCTCTTCAAAAGACATTGTGAAGAGAACAAAGACAAGCCATAGACTAGGAGAAAATATCTATAAACCAGACTTGATCAAAACTTGGATCCTCAACATATAAAGAACTCACAAATACCCGATACAGGTAACCCTCACTTTTTGGAAAGTTTGTCTTTTCACTTCTACAAAAGACCAACATTAGGCCCTGTTTCCATGATCAAAAGACATGTGAAGAGGATTTTTTTGGCTTTTACAATAAAAGCGAAAATGAAAAGAGGGTTCAGCACTGGTTTTGCAGCAGTCGTTCTAGAAGCAGCCTTCGCCCCAAGCAGGGAGAGTCAGCCCGCCACGCTCCTTCTCTGCGAACTCCTTTGCACGGCCTGGCACTCACCGTATCATCCTGCTTTCACCTTTAGTGGAATTTTCAGTTGTATGTCTTACTTGGTATGATTTAGTTGGTTATTTTGGGGAACTGGAAATGCTCAGCTTTTTCCATGTAAATGAACGGTAACTGTTTCTTCACTTTGGACCATTTCTGCTTATGAACGGCTTTACGGGCTCATGCTGTCTTCAGACTGAGGGGAAGACAGGTAGCAAGAAAAGCCATGCATCTTCTTCTACGTGGGCAAAAGACTGCAGCACAAGAGAAGATGCAGGGATGGCAAATAGACACGTGGAAAGAGACGCAGCAGTGTTAGCCGTCAGAAAATGGAAACCCCAATGCGGTGTTTCCATCAGCAGGGCTACGGGGCGCCGGATGGATGGGGTTGACGGGCACTGGAAAACAAGACCCCGCGCATCCCCCGCTGAAGCGGTTCAGCCATTTTGGAAAACAGCTTGGCAGCCTCTTAAAAGATTAAATATAAACCTATCACACAACCTGGTATTTTCACTTCAAGGTATTTACCCAAGAAAAATGAAAGTTTGCCTTCACATAAAGACCTTCACATGCACATTTAGAGTAGCTTTATTCATAATAAACCCACACCAGAAACAACCTAAATACCCTTCAACTGAGAAATGGATAAACAATCTCCAGTTGATGAACTAATACTCAGCCATAAAAAGGCACAAATAAATGATACACACAATAACATCAATAAATCGCAAAGGCATTAAGCTGAATGAAAAAAGCCAGGCTCAAAAGTCTACAGACTGTCTGATTCCACTCATAGAATATTCTAGAAAAAGCAAAACAGTAAGGACAGAACGGGAATCAGTGGCTGCCAGCAGCCGGAGGTGGAGAAAGGGGCTGACCCTGGTGGTGGGCAGGGTCACGGCAGAATTTGGGGGTGACATCAGAACTGTGCTAGGCAGCCTTGATTGTAGAGGTGGAAATACAATTGCCTGCATTTGTCAAAATGCCGGCAACTAAACACTACAAAGAATGACTTTTACTCGAAGTAAATGCCTTTCAGGAGCAACCCCATGGGTGTGGAAACAAATGAAAGGTTTATGAAATCACTTTGCAGAATACAAGCTGTCGCACGGCGCACAGACTGGATACCTCGAATGCACGTGGGTGTTCTGTGTGAGAGGGACATCAAGGGAGCCTTTCAGCGGAGGGCCGCATTCCAGGGCTTTCAGCACTCTCTGGGCAGTGACTCAAGGCTCTGCCCATCACTGCAGAGCAGGACAGCCACTGCCTGGCCCTGGCCAGGGCCCCCCACCATCAGCAACCTTGGGGCAGTGACCGGGCTTCATTGTCGTTAATGAATTGTCATCAGGGAGGAGAAGCAAGAAGGAGGAGCGCGAGGGAGCCGGGGTGTCGGCCTCCATGTCTCTGCTGGAGGGCTGAGTGCCGGATTCCACACAATGAATCAGCCCGGCTGGGCTGACGGAGAACTGGGCTCCTGGATGGCATTCTGGGAAGTTCCTGCATCACAAGCGTGAGTGTCTGCTGAATGCTTCCCCAGCTCTGGTATCTGGAATTGCAGGGGAGCCGGACAGGGTGGGGTCCACTGTGGTCATCTGTCAGGATGCTCCTGGTGGGGGACTCAGGATGGTGGCTCAATTGACCTGGCTTGGGGACAGGAGAGTGGGAGGCACAGGGTCATCCCTGCCCTGGACCACGACTGGAGGCGAAAGTTTGAACGGCTCCAAGGAGCCGGCTGCCAGGACAGGGATAAAATCCACATATTCAAAAGCATTGTTACTGATTTGTCTATTCTACAAATCTGTCCTGAACTCCTACTATGTACCCAAAACCGCTGTGGTTCCTACCTTCCTGGAGCTTCCATTCTACTGAGCCAGGTTCAGTAAGCACCAGGTCATAAAATCATGTGGTGGGTGGCGGGTGGGCGGGAGGGTCATGCAATGATGAAAATTAAATCAGATAAGGTAAGAGGGATGGGGGTACAGAGGGTGGTAAAGCATGACATTATTCTAAATAGGATCAAAAAAGGCCTGTTTCAAAGGTGGTATTTGAACAGAGAGCTGAAGGGAGTGAGAAAAAAGCAAGTGGTTGCCTAAGAAAACATTCCAAGCCAAGGAACACTGCATGCAAAGGCCCTGATTTAAAAATTGCCAGATCTGCTCCAGGAACAGCCAGGAGGAACATACAGACCAGGATGATGGGCAAGGCAAAGAGCTCTGAAAATCCTGGGTAGGCCTTCAGGCCCTTGTTTGGGGCTTAAAGATGTGGGAAACCACTGAAGGTTTGAACAGAGGGATTGCCTGATCTGACCAGAGTTCTTAAGATGATCTGGACCGAGGTGAGCAAGCGCGGAAGCCAGAGGCAGCGGCCCATGCCGAGGGAGCAGCAGTGAAGAGGCTGAAAAGTCGGAGTCTGCAGAGATGGAAGGAAGTCAGATACATTAAGTGTCAGACAAAGACGTGAATGAAGAAAGATGCTGAGATGTTGGGGCTGAAGGGCGAGACGCATGCAGCGTTCTTGATTAAGATGGAGAAGACCGCAGAGGAACTGACTTGGGGTGGGGAAGAAATCGGAAATTTTGTTTTGGACAGGATACAAGTTTGAGATGTCTCCTGAACACACGGGAAGATGTCTGAGGCAGCTGCACAGAGGACGCCTGCGGGGGAGACACTGGGAGGCCCTGAAGGGATGGAACTTCCAGTGACGAGAACGAACACGACCACGAAGGCACTGGTGTTCGAAGACGAGCCGGAGGGTGCTGGACGCTCCGGAGGCTGGGCCTTGTGGACTCGGTGAAGAGGATGGAAGGTGCAGGCGGCCAGAGAATCCAGGAGGAGGACGTACTTTAAGGGAAGAACTTGAATGTGCTGAGAGATCAAGAGGAAGACAACGTAATGTCCACTGGATTTAGCGACGTCGCCGTCATGAGCAGTCAAACTCAAAACAAGAGTTGCATTGGAGGAGTGAGGAGAAAAGTCTGAGGAGTAAAAGAAGAGAGATCCTATCCAAATGTCTCCTTCTCTGCAAAATCAGCAGCACCCACACAGAAGCTGTGAAAGCAGTGATCCGCAAGAAAAGATGTGACCACCAACACCCCGGACATTTTCTGACCCTGAATCAGAAAAGGAAGTCGCCAAAAGAACATATTGCAGGGAGAGGAAAGGGACCCAGAGGCGCATAGGCTTTTACCCTCTACATGGAGTGTAGCTATTAATGCTAAGACTGGTAGGTCAGGAATGTAGGTGGTCATCGCAAGAACCACCAATAAAAGACATAAACAATAAAAGTCATAATAACATAAAGCAAAAGATCCAACAGATAAATTAAAATGGTCTATTAAAAACATTCAAACAATCTAAAACATGGCAGGGAAGATGGAACAGGGGAACGAAATAATGGGACAGGGAGACAAGAATGGCAGCTCTCTACCCAACCAGCTAATAGTTACATTAAGACAGAATGTCTCAGGACACGCCAAGAGGAAGACAGAGATTTTCACACTGGAATCACAACGGCAGAAAGAAATAACTATTGAGCGTCTGCAAGAAACTCATTCAAAACAAAATGATAAAGAGCAAAAGGAAAAGATGAAAAAAGATATGAGATAAAAGCTAATCAAATGAAAACAGGAGCATCTGCCTTAATAGTACGTAGATTTCAGAGCAAGAACTATTACCAGGAGCAAGTTGAATACGGCATAACGATAAAAGGGTCAATCACCCCAAGGTCATACAACCCTTCATATATAGAATATGTAGGTACCAGATAACAGACACTTAAAACTCTCTCAGCAAAAACTGAAAGATGTATGAAGAGAAATGGAAATGTCTGCCATTCAGCTTGGAGACTTCAATGCCTTTTCTAGTCGTAGATAGAAAATACAGCCAAGTCGAGTTGGTAGTTCACAAATTAATTATCTCGCCAATTTTCTCACTGACACCACCAAAGAGAAACAGAATACACTTTCAGCACCACAGGGAACACTCACAAAGGCAGGCCACATTGTAAGCCACAAAAGAAACCTTCACGAATTCTCGAAGAATTGGGACTATGAACTGATGCAACCATTCTGGAAGCAGTTTGGAGTCCTCAAAGAAATGAGAACGGAAACGCCATATGATCCAGTTATTCCTCTACTGGACATTTACCCTAAAAACACAACAACACTTATCCAAAGGGATATATGCACGCCTGTGTTCATGGCAACACTATTCACAATAGCTAAGAGCTGGAAACTACCTAAATGCCCATCAACAGAGGAGTGGATAAAAAAAGATGTGGTACATATGCACTGTGGAATACTATGCAGCCATCAAAAAGGGAGAGCTCCTGCCATTTACAACAACATGGATGAGCTTGGGGAGACATATGCATAGTGAAATAAGCTATAAGCCAGAAGAAAACAGACATCATATGATAGCACTCATATGATGTGTAGAGATAATGTCATAAATTAAACAACACTAAAAGTGGGGAGAGGGAGAGAGGGGGAGAACATTACTCCAAACAACTATTGACTCTTACTGGTGGGAGATAAAAAAGCAAATCAGGGGGTACCGAAGTGATGGGGGAAGAGAGGGGCTGAAGGAAATTAACTGTAAATAAAGGTGGAGGGATATTGGTAAAGCTGCTGTGCTATATAAAAATGTAAAAAACTATTTTAAATATATATATATATATATATATATATATTTCAAAACAAGTTAAGGTCAAAATGAAATATTCCTACAATTAAAAGAAAAGAATTGAAATCATATAAAACATGCTCTCTATTCACAGAGGTAAACCAGAAATCAAAAAATTCCCCAACATTTGGAAATTAAAGCAAGTCTAAATAATATACAAGTCAAAGAACAAACGAGAAAATATTTTCGAGTTGAAAGAAAATAAAAAGTGATATTTTGCCCAGAAATATAAAGCTGGTGTAACATTTTAAAACCAGTGTAAATCAACCTACCAAGAGACTAAAAAAGAAAAACCAAATGACCATCCTCATGGATTGAGAAAAAAGGATAAAGCTAAACAAGCATTTATATAATTCTCGAAACTCAGCAACCAGGAGTAGAGGGGATTTCTTTAACCTGATCAAGGGTATCAGGAAAAAAGCCTACAGCTAACATACTTAACGGTAAGAGTCTGAAAGTCTGCCGCTCTTAAGATCAAGAGGAAGGTAAGGAGGTCAAATCTCACGACTCATACTCAACAATAAATTGTAAGGCCTAGCCTGCACAATAAGACAAGAAAAAGAAGTAAAGGGCGTAGAAACATAAAAATGTCCCTATTTGCAGACGACAGCACTGTTTATGTAGACCGCCTCAAAGAATTTACAAAAAGAATCCTAGAAATGTGAGTTTGGCCAAACTACAAAAAAATGTTCTAAAAATTAATTATATTTTATATACTAGGGATAAACAGTTGAACATCAAAATCTAAAAAGCAGTGCCATTCATAGTATCATTAAAAGCCATAAAATACTTTGGTTTAAGTCTAAGAAATTATTTTTAAAAATAAGCTGAAATCTATAAACACTGATGAAAGAAACAAAAAAAACCTGAAATGAAGATTTGTTGTGTTTATGGATTAGAACATTTAGTATCACTAAAATGTCAATTCTTCTAGATCAGCAGAGGGAAAGGGGAAAGAAAACAGGCAAATCAGATGAAAGGTGGAAAACCTGACTTTGGGGGGTTTATACAATGCAGTCTAAAGAGAGGGAGATTTTTAATGCCATATACCCGAAACATGCATAAGTCATAAACCATGTTACTTCAAAAAAAAGGGATGAAAGTGTTTTAACAACCCCAAAGATGTGACTTCTTGCTAAATTGATGAACAGGTTTAATCCCAATCAAAATCCCAGCAGGAGGTTTTTGTTTTTATTTTTATTTTTTAGAGATCAACCAGATGATTCTAAAATGTAGACAGGACTTCAAAACAGTTCCCGATTTCAAAGCAGTTTTGAAAAAGCAGCACAACCGTGCAAAATCACGTTTTCGGATTTTAAGATCCACTATAAATGGACAGTGATTGAGGCCTCGTAGCACTAGAGAAAGGACAGCCCCACAAACCAGTAGAAGCAGGTAGTTCGGAAACAGACTCACTCAAATACAGACAACTGACTTCGACAAAGGTCTAAAGACACAGCAGTGATTTTCAACAAATAGTAATAGAAAAAAATGGAACTTCCCTGTGGAAAAATAACCTCAGCCTATTCCTCACCTCTGACACAGAACACTGACTCAAGACACAGCATGCAAACTCTAATTATAAGACACAAACCTATAAGACTTAGAGAAGAAAACACACAAGAAACTCTTCGTGACCTTATCTAAGTGTTCTTAGATACGACATCAAAAGGATGAGGAAATAACTGGTAGACTGGACTTCTTCCAAATCGAAAACCGCTCTTGGAAAGATCCTATTACAGGAATGTAAACAGGAAATTACAGACCGGTAGAAACGATTTGCAAATCAGACTTCTAATCTAGGACCCATCTCCAGGATACAGAAGGATCTATAAGAAAGTCATAAGAAAAAAAAGCCAACATTTTTAAACATGCAGAAGAGTTGCCCTTTTGGGTTCGTGTGAGTGTAGATGCTTCTTGCATCGACGCGCAGGCACCCAGCGTTGCCAGGACTGCCGAGAGGACAGACGCCAGGGGCACTGCATCTTGATTGCAGTAATGCTCACATGCCTGTATTCTTGTGTCAACATTTAGAATTACACATCAATCTCACCACATGTAAACGGAATGCTTTATTTTATTTTTAAAGCACCTTTGGAGAACCCCTGCGGTTTGAGTGGCCAGGCCCCCAACCATGAATGCTGCGGTCCTGGGTTTGAGACCAGAGACTGGGGAGGCAAGTGGGCAAAAAAAAAAAAAAATCGACCACCCAAAAACAGGAAAAAAAAGAACCTTTGAGGAACTGTTGGTGGAATCTGAATGTGGGTTATGTTTTTAATGCTCAATTTCCTGCTTTTGATCGCTATACTGTGGTTTCTAAAGAGGCCATCCTTTATTTTACAGAGATGCATGAAGTGTTTACAGGTACAATGTCAATGTAACTTACCTCCCAGTGGATCAGGAAAAGCAAAGGCACAGCAGATGCACAGACACAGATGGACACACACACATATACAGTCAAGGCAGCTATGGCAGAAATAATTAGTCCACACAGGTGAAGGGTACCTGAGAGCACACGGAATAGTCTTGCAATTTCTCCAAGTATGAACAGTTCTTAAAACTAAGACTTTTTAGAAAGAGCAAGGCTCGAGAGAAATTGCAGACAGTGAGTAAGGACACTTTTGATGAGTTCTGCCATGAAAGGAAGCTGGGAAACAGGGCAGAGGAGGAGGGATGTGGGGAGGGCGTCTGCATTATCTGTAAGATGAGAAATCGTGTCAGGTTCTGAGCTGGAAGAATCCTGTGCAGGAAAACTAAGATCAGAACCGACCACAGTTCAATCTCAGCTACATTACGCCCATTTCTCCATCACCTCTGCCTGCAACCCCAGCACACTGACCTCCCTACCCCGGTGACCTTTTTCTGTCCTCCTGTTCCTAGACCTCAGCCCCCTGCCTCCAACCGCCCCCGCCTCAGGGCTCTGTGTGCTGCCTCCTGTCTGGACCCCTGTCCCAGCTCTAACAACCAGCTGCTTCTCTCCATCCATTCAAGTATCAGGCAGAGAAGCCAGCCCTGGCCTGACCACACCCTCCTGCCAGCCAGTATCACCCACTTTCTTTCATGACTTCTTCAGTGCTCACTACAAAACATAATCAGAGACACAACAACATTTTTAAAGCTGAACTTGGGACCAACGGGAGTCTCACCAGGCCCAGACGGCAGAGGTGGGGGTGTGACACCCCCAGTGGGGAAACCTGCACCTCGTCTGGCAATTTGAGCTAGTTTGTTGGGTGTGTGTTTGCCCATATTAACTTCTACCAAACTGACTGAAACCAGGACAGAATTTCACACTGGACAGGATGTTGGGACAACATTGCTAAACTGGGACAGTCCTGGTCACACCAGGACATATGGCGACCCTGCCTAATTATGCAGCGCATTTCCAGGCTCATCCCTCTCCCTTCCGGCACTGCCAGCATGTAGGTCCCAAGGCGGCCATGTTTTTGTGTCTCTTCCACATCCGCATCCCCATCACATACCCAGCATATGTCGGTTAAATCAGTTCGTGTTGAGTGAACACATTTTTAAATACACTGGTTTGCTGGCAGGCAGCGTGGGGGGCTCCATATGGTCACACTCGCACGTCCCTATCACACTGGTCCCTCCTGTAGGTCCTCATTCCTCATCTGCTCAACACCATCACCAGCTCCCACCACCAGTGGGGTGGGCCCTAAGCTCATCTGGACATGCAAAGTCCCCAGGCTCCCGCCCAGCTCACCCTGCTCCAGACACCTAAAGCAGCAGCCGAGCAGGAGTGCTAGGCCTCGAGAAATCTGTCCTTTCCCCATCTCCTCATTCCACCACAACTCTCTCTCCTGTCTTTAAGATCTGAATCCAACCTTCCTCCAGGAAGTTTCCAGATAGCTCCCGGTGGGAGAGCGTTCTTCCAGGGACCACCACAAAGCAGGGAAGCCAGCCCTGGCCTGACAGTACTCTCCTGCGAGATAGTATCACCCCAGTTTCTTTCATGGCTTCTTCAGTGCTCACTACAATACAGAATCAGAGACGCAACATTTTTAAAGCTGAACCTGGGACCAACTGGAGTATCACCAGGCCCAGCAGGCAGAGGTGGGGGGAGGTGGGGTGTGACACCCCTAATGGGGAAATCTGCACCCCATCGGGCAATTTGAGCTAGTTTGTTGGGTGATGAGCACTTGCTGAGTGGTCCCTGTGTGCCAGGTTCCGGGCAGGGTGCTTTCCACCTGTCACCTCATTTCATCAGCAAAACCCAGGACCACATCACACGGAGGTCCGGGTATGGACAAGCGACTGAAGTTCATAGGGAAGGGGTGAGCAACCAGACACCATCTACCAGGCAAACGGGATTCAAATCCACATGAATGGACTGGGTTTCCAGAGCCCGAGCGGGTGACTACCGCCGTGATGAACGATGTGGCCTGAGGTCCATGGATTCTCCAGAGCCCTTGTTCAAGTGAGAATAGAAACACACCTTTCCTGGAGGTTCCAAGAATGGCCAATAGTGTCTAAAGGAAAGTGGGTGTAGAACCGAACCCATTAGCTCTTCCAGGCTCGGGGCCCCTTGCTGCTCTTTGCTCGTGTTCACTGTCCCTGGGTCTTCTGGCCCCTGCTGGGCTGTCACTGCCCCTCGGGTTCCTGCAGTGTTTGTACACATGGGCCCTGGAGGGTTTATCCCTCAAGGCTCATGCAGGTCTGTACGAATTGCTTTGGGCTACAAACATTTGTGAGTCACTCTCTACACTGAGATTTATCTACCGAAGCCTAAGCAAGCTCAAGAGGTAGACAACCAACGTCATTGGGTTTTCATCTCTGTTTTTGGTTACTGATGCTCTGCTGGTGCTGGCGGACACCGGGTGTACGTCCTACGGCCGAGATCTTAGTCCATCCCTACCTACCGTAGGGTAGACAGCATCACTGACTTCCGCTGTGTAGGTGAGGAAACTCAGGCACAGGTAGGCTACTCGCCCGAGTTATTGAGGGGCTAACCCTGAATGTGAACCCAAAGTCTAGGGTCCAAAGTCCATGCCTCTAACACTGCAGCGGCACCATCAGCACTGTGGTCGGCACAGCACGAAGACATCCACACGCCGATCCCAGAACCCGTGAACGTGTTCGGTTACGTGGCAAAGAGGAATTAAGGCTGCAGGTGGAAAGCATCCTGGATTATCCAGGAAAGCCCCTTGGGAGCAGAGGGTGCTTTAAAGGCTGAAGAGAGAGGCAGTGAGGAGCAGAGAAAGATGTGAAGACACGGCCACACCGCTGGTTTGAAGATGGGGGGCCACAAGCCAAGGAATGCAGGCGGCCTCTGGAAGCTGGAAAAGGAACACAGACCAAGCACACCTGGACCAAGCACACCTGGACCAAGCACACCTGGACCAAGCACACCTGGACCAAGCACACCTGGACTGTGAGACTCCTCCGGTACTTCCGTGTGCATCTTCGCACTCGTGCCTCCAGATCTGTACGACTTTGACCAAGTCTGTGGTCACCGGTCACAACAGCCATAGGAAACTCACCCACGCAAAAGCAGCTCGCCTTTGTCTCCTACTCGCAGCTGACCAGGCCTCGGAGCTCCGCAACAGGAGCCAAAGGGAAAGCCCCCATCCCAAACACCCCCGCTCCCCGTTCCTTGCTGTGGGGACATCCTCCGTGAGGCTCTATCAAGCTCTGTCTGACTCCCCGGTGAAACCAGCATGTTTCATCCAGAGGGCAGACATGGCTCAGTTTCCCTGTAAATCGGGAACCAAACCAGGAGGACAGGAGCCAGGGACCCTGTACCCGGCCTCATTGGCTCAAGGCCCCTCCCTGCAGTGGGGGGAGCTGCAAAGTCCACCTCCCTGAGGTCAACGGACTACTGACCATCTCACGGGGAAATCCAAGGGCAGAGGTGAGGCTGATCCTTCCAAGGAGCAACTGGGTTCAGAGAATGTCTTTACGCAGGAAGGGGAAGGGGGGGGCAGAAAAGAGAAAGAGACATTAAATTTGCATGAGGGGAAGACAGGGTTTTAATTACTCCTTTTCTTAACCTCATTGTACCTTGAGGTATTTTAACATTACTCTCCCTGGCAGGAAGGATTGATTGATTGTCTCTTGGCATTCAGAAACCCTGATTAATGTAAAACTAACCAGTCGTTCTGAACTCTGGGGAATTAATCACTTAAATGTGGGAATTACTCAATAAACCGTTCAAACATGCAATAAACCAAGCCATTAAAAATTAATCGCTCGACATCCTGGCCATGTAAACAGGGCTAATAAGATCCTGGCAGCCTGCGTGAGGAGGGAAAAGGAAGAAGGCGGGAAGCAGCGAGTTGAGCCAGCTGCCCCGGAGAACTAGAGTGGACACAGCCACCAGCAGTCACACGTCACACATCATCTGGATAGGCGACACCTGGTCGCTGGGATCTCCCACCCTGGACCTAGGACAGAGGCAGGCAGGCAGATGAGAGTGGGGGGACCCTTCAATGGGCTGAGGTCAAGAGGAGGTGACAGGGTCAGAGCTACTACCATGGACAAATATTCACTGAGCACCTACTCTGTGCCAGGCTCATGCAGGGTTCTGCAGATGTAGCTGTGAAAAGGAAGACAGGGGAGCTGTCACTGGTGCGTGTGGTTCAAAATATGTTTTATAAAGCATTATCTATGAAGAAAAAGAAACTAAGAGAAAGACAATTATAGGGGAAGAAAATTCTAATTTTCAGACTGATCAGAGAAGGCCTCTCTGAGGACATATCATTTGACCAAGACCCAAAAGACGTGAGGACACAAAACACACAGCTCTCCAGGGACGGGAGCTCCAGGCGGAGGCCTCAGCAAACCCTAAGGCCCCGAAGCAGGAGTGTGCCTGGTGTGGCTGGATGGGAGCCCCAGAGAGGAGAGGGGACAGCAGTGGGGGATGCCGGCTGCAGAGATCTAGGGCCCAGTCGGGAAATGTCACCGCCCCAGCTTCCGCCCTCTAGGGAAAGGCTGAAGGTTTCTTTGGTGAGATGAGAGGGATCCTGTCCCGCCCACATGGTAGGAGAATCCTGTTCCCTGCTGGGGTGAGGACAGATGATAAGAGCCAGAAGGAGAACAACCCACTGGGAGACAGCTGCAATCACCAGGAGCAGCCAGCTGCTGCTGCCCTGTATCCTTGTCCACCTCTGTCAAGAACACCCAGATCTTGCTTTGCACCTGCCCATCCCAGGTCACCTGAGGCTCCGGGTGCGTCCCAGGAAGCTTGATCCAAGGGGCTTCTCCCATTGGTTCAGGGAGGAACATGTGACACGATTTAAGCCAATGAGCTAAGGATACATTCACGCAGGGCTTCTGGGGGAAAAACTCTTTCTTCTCTGATAGCAGGAAGCCCCCAAAGAGCCACTTTCTCTTGTCTGACACATGCATAAAATTACAGCCTGAGGATGAAGCGGGGCCCTGGAGAAAGGCGAGAATGTTCCAGAGAACTGGGGCCCCAGCTGACAACACAGACTCCTGGATCAAACTGTTCCTGGATTCCCTCTGGAGTTTTCAATTCTCCAAGTCAATCAGTTTCTTGGTGTTGTGGAAGCCAGTTCAGGTGGGTTAGTAGAATTCTTAGGCATGTACATTATTTCACCCAGACCTTAGAACTGCCCTATGAAGTATTATACCCAGTTTTCCAATATACAGAAAACTAGGGCTCAGAAAAATAAATCACTCAGTGGCACCTTGTTGGAATTTGGTAAAACTGGTATTTGAACCAAAGGATGGCTTTAACAAAATCTTGTGTTGAGCTCATATATTCCCTCTCGCTCTCACTCTCACTCTATCTTTACATGGTAGGGACCTTCAGTGAGGCTGAAAAACTTAATTCCAGAACAGCAGGTATGTCATCCACCGCCACCCGCCTCTCACACCCTTAGGAGACACCTTCACTAAGAGTCTGAGGAACTGTTTCCTGCAGGGCCTCAGTGCTGTGCAGAAACTCTTCACACACTTAGAGTCACTCGAGTTCCCACATGAGAAAATACACAAATATCGTCATGACAAGCTTGAAAACAAATACCAGCTGGACCGCAGCTTCCCAGACGAGGCGGGCTGCCCACTCCCAGACCCCGTCCTGCTGCTGCCGTCACAGCAGAGATGCTGAAATCGAGGAGAAGCTACTAGAAGCCAGGTGGTGGTCAGACCCCACTGCAAGGAAAGAGTAGCCCAGGGAAGCCAACTGCCAGGCACCACCCACAGGGAAGGCCAGAGGACCATTCCCTGCTTTCTTCTCCACCACCTTGTCTTGGGAAAGTCACCAATCTAAAAACCAACGAGAGTTTTCATAAAACTATCAAAGGTCAATATTGGTCACTGAAGAAACAGAGAAAGTGAGTGAACCATTAAATAAGTGGAGGTGGTCATCAAAGACAGCTTCACAGAAAGGGCCAGAACCCCAGGTGGTCATACAGGGGAGTTCTACCAAACTGATGATCCCTAGCTTGTCAAAAGAGGGAAAAATGGGGAAGTTGCTGATCGCATTTTGTGAGGCCACTTCAATCAGAATTGAACAACTGGATAAGAAGAAGACAAGCAGAGGAAATCCAGACCCACTTCACAGGTATATATTTGCAAACCTCCAAGGGACAGTCAGCAGCTAACCAGGAAGAAGTGTCGATTCAAAACAACCTGGTAGTGAGGTGCAGAATATGGACCCGAATCAGAGAGCCCAGGTTCAAAATCCCAACCCCCCTTCGATTCAGGTGAGAGGGACTCTACCCTGGATCCTGGACCCCACCGGCCATAATTACGCAAGCACACATCCACATGCACGCACACACACACACACACACACACACACACACACACGTCTGCGATTCTCCATCACAATCTGAGCTCAGTGTCCACTCTCACGACAATACCGTGTGGTTCCCAGAGACGGGCTTTGCAGAGACCCTCACTCAACATCACAGAAAGAAGAGGCAAGCTGAGTCCCAGGCCTGCATGCTTGTTGCATGTGCTTTGTGGACAGCAGAGGGACACTGCCAGGAGCTGCAGGGAGGGGCTTGAGCACCAGAAGCACTTTGCTAAGAGAAAAGACAAATTAGCCAACGTGTGAAGTCTTCCCCCAGCTCTCACGCGGCAGGTACCTGCAGAATGAAGTACCACTTCCTAGAAGCGCGGCACATTCATTTCCTTGCTTCTCTCTGCTCCGATTGGCAGCAGGAGCAGCTCTCATGAATTAGCTAGATTAGAACTACGTTCACAAGAGCCCCACGTGACAGCTTGGGGACATTTAAAAACACCGAACAATTTATATGACTCTTCTGTATATATACACCCAGATCCAGATGTAACAAGGAGAGAAGCATGTCCAGCTATGGATACTGGCAACTAGACGGACACAGGACACTAAGATTATATTTTCAAAGGGCAAACAAATAAAAGCGTTAAATCAGTTTGAATGTCAAATGTGTACTGTTGTATATTTTCCCTTTTAATGTTGGCAGGTAATTTTGAATTTTAGATGAAAAACTTTTTGAAAGCTTATTCTTTCTTTACATTTGCTTTCATTTAGAGCTGATAAAAGTTTAATTTTGTATACTTGGAACATAATTATGCTTTATTTTTTAATCTTTCATATCACTGCCATCAACAGAATATAAACTATGCGAGCATCTTGATTATAACAGAATTTAGTTATTTTTTTTAATTGGAGGCAAGAGAGGTAAGTTTGGTGGAATAAATATATAATATATGAATTATGTATGACTTTATTACTCATCCAAATATCTCAGACTTATCAGCAGAATACCAAAATATGCAAAAAAATAATGAAATCCAGTATGGTGTCTTGTAGATTTTATATTTATCAAAGTATATTTCTCAGATGGGAGGATAGAATATATTTTATTTAACGGTTTGTTAGCTTGCTTTAGAACTTCAAATATTTAGAATTAGTCTATGAGTATCCATTTATATTTTTTCTCTGGCCCTGCAAATGCTAGAGTTGGGACTGACTAGTTGTGTGACTTTTAGGCAAGTTCATTAGAATCTCTGGTTCTATGTTGTTTAATCTAAGAAGGAAAAAATAAACAGTTCCTAGCTCAGAGTGTTTATTAGGATTAAGTGACTTAGTATTCATAAATCACCTTTAATACAGTCTGGCACAGGGAAAGAGATAAGGACTTTAGCAGAGGAGGGGTTAGCACAGAAATACAATAATTATTTCAATAGACTGACAAAGGCATTTGATTAAAAACATCATTTAAAAAAACCACTGAAACAAAGAATTAAAGGGAACGTCCTTAACTGGAATAAGGCTACATAGTAAAACCTAGGGAGCAAATGGCATCCTTCACTGGGGGTCTCAGCCTTGTTCCTTTTACACTGAGAACAGGACAAGAAATCCTGTTACTACAGCTATTATTCCATATTGCGCTGGAGATCCTGGCATAACCAGCAGTACAAGAATAAATAAAATGTAAAATAATTGGAATGAAAGAGAAAAATTCATATTTAAGTTCATATTTAAGCTAATGATGTTAACATTCATTTTAAGCATGAACATATTCAGACACTCTACTCGGTATCTGGAAACCCTGCAGACAGCGGTTTCTCCCGGGGCCGGGGCACCACCAAGATGAACAACTAAATAAAAATCAAGCGCTTCTTCCTCCTCTCCCTGCCTACCTGCTTCTGTTCGCCTCCATTCCTGCCTGCACCTTTCCTTTAAAATAAAAAAAAGACATTTTTTTTCTATCCTAATAATAAACAACTCTATAGAAACACAAAGCAAAACAAGAAACATTCACATATCAATTTATAAATGTAAACAATTTTAGAATCCATCCAAATGCCCAAGACTTATATGGGGGAAAAAGTCTTAAATGATTAAAGACAGAAAAGGAAGCCTAAATGTCCATTGTTGATCTGTTAAACCCACCCCCAACACCCACATAATCAGAATTTGAATGCAATGCCAATAACGATTACAGTGGGGCTTTTTAAAGCATTTGATCAATTAATTCTAACACTATCAGGAAGGAGAAATTTTCACCAGGGGCTCAGTGTGGAACGATCAAAGCCTCTGGCCTCTGGGGGATGAAGAGAGATCATGGGGGAACAGAAATAAACAGAGCTGGGATGCTCGTATGAAAACAGGCAAACCTGCAGGACAGAAGTCTCAGAAAGAGGGGCCCCTGTGAGTGGACATGGGCGCGTGATGAAGGAGATTTCTGAAGCCTGAAGAGAAAGAATGGAATGAGGGGTGTACGGGGAGGGGATCGGACTGATTTACCCGATGGAGCACTCCAGATGGATTCAAGTCCTAAATTTAAAAGGTAAAACTATAAAGCGAAGGGGACAAATCGTGGGAGACTGCTTTTGCTGCTGGTTTGGGGAAGACTTTTAAAACCCAGACAGAGCACACACATGTGTGCACACATGCTCTTTAAAAGGGGAGGGGTGTGATGTGACAACGGGAAGATGAAAAAATGATTTATTTCTGGTCTATGAAAGCACAGACACATTCAAGAGAAACCTATCAAATCAGGACAAGATACGTCTAAATATGTCTGGAAGCGACAAGGAGGATCTCTTACGAGCCAACAAAGAAAGAAGACCCCAGATGGGGAAATGGACAGCGTCAGATGCGTCAGCTCACAGAGCAGCCCGCCAGCAGGCAGAGGGTTCAGACGGCGTCAGGGACATGCAGAGACCAGCCAGGGCAGGCCTGACCGCAACCAATGAGGCAACTGGAAAGTCAGCAGCGAGGGCAGGCGACGGCCAGGGGAAGGAAGGCCCCAGCCCTGCTGAGGGGTGAACCTGACGGTCAGGGCCAGGGGCCCGGGAAGTCCACATGCCCACCGGGCGCTCCACATCCTGGGCCACGCCCTGCAACAGCGGCTCCCTCCAAGGCTGGCAGGTGCTTCACAGGGATGTCCCCCCGCTGTCCGTGGGAACTAGGGACAGAACTCACATGAATGCAACCACTCAGGCCCCTCAGCCTGGATGCATCCATGGAAATTTGAAAATCTTATTCTCTGTCTCATTCTTTCCTTCTCACCTCTCTCGCTCCCCCTCCTCTCTCTCCCTCCGCCCCATTGTCTCAATCTCTTTCTCTTCCCCTCTCCCGCCCCACCCCACTAGGATGCCCTGCGCTGCCCTCTGTGTCCCCCTGAGATACTGTCAGAGCCAGAGGCCCCGCTCTCTGAGCCCCCCATCCTCACTGTGCACTTGCTGCCTGGCTCCCCCAGACGGTGAGCTCCTTGGGATCCCAGGGCCAGTTCCAGCACCTCGCAGGTGGCCATGGCTGTGAGCGGGGTAACAGCGTGGACACGTCCTCCGGCGAGTTCCACACCACGCAGGACAAGACTGAAGGCAGAGCTGGCGACTGGCTGCTCAATCTGCACCTTTCACAGAAACTGACCTGCTGCCATCTGCCTGCTGGGTGCGGCCTGATCGACCAGCGTGGAGCTCCCAGGCAGGCAGGTGCCCCTAAAGCAAAGTCACAGAAGGACCGGCCTTGACAGAAGAGCCTCAGGAGAGAGGAGAACTTTTTTCCTTACCTCATCCTCTGCCCGTCCAGGTCAGATAGCATTTCAGTCTCTCCGTTATTCCAGGGCCCACCAGTCTCCGCTGGAGTCACATCAGACTCCTTGTCCCCTGTGCCACCTTCACTGGTCGGGGCTGCGTCACTGGACGCCCTCATGTGCTCAGAGCTGTGCTAACAGCTTTACGTGCACCACTACTGGGGCGCCCGTGCCCCCTTTCACAGAGGAGGGAAGTGAATTTTAGAACTGGTTATAGCAGCCTGCAAGTGGAGGGTGCTGCCAAAGCCGGGCTCAGGCCTGAGGGCTTCCAGAAAGTTCTCTCAGTCGTACACTATACCATGGCACAGGGAGAACGAGAGGGAGGTTCAAATGTCCCACAAGTTTGAGAAACGCCGCAAACCCCAGCCCCTTAACAGACTCACAACATGGCATCTGGGAGACTCCAAGAAGTCCTTTAACGCATGTCCCCTCACGCACTGGTTTCAACACCCTCCTTCCAGGCATCATGTCCGCAGAACACGGCACGGGGGTATCCACCGTGTGTTGGGTCCACCCGGGAGAGCTCCCGGCTCCACGTGGCCATGGCCTCATGGGAGGTGCAGTGCGAGGGGGAGCTGCCAGGTACCAAGCAGCTACCCTGGCGGGGCTCAGGCATGGTGCCAGCATCCCCCTGAACCCCACAGAGGCCCTAGGACACAGCCATTGCTCTCTGCCTGTCGAGGTGCAGAAACTCCGAGGCGTGGCAGGCACTGAAGGGGAGACAGCAGGCTTGCACCCCTCCGGGGGAGTCTGCACTTTGCTGAGCTGAGCGCTTCCAGCAGCAGGCGTCCCAGAGCTGGGCCGGAACCTGTGGCAGGGGGAGCTGGGCCGGGAGAGGCGTTCCTTGCCCGCTGCCTGGGCCCTGCTGGGTGCTGGAGCAGGCCAGCACCGAGGGCGCCCAGTCAGTGACGAGGGGCGCTCTGCCACCTGCCTCGGCCCTTGGGGCAGGTCTGGTTCCCACCAGAATGTGGGGGTGTGCCAACTCTATCCTTCTGGAAATTTCCAGGTTGGAAGTCAGTCAACTAAGTCTAAGAGCACAAGTTAACACTCCAGCAAGCGGCACCCCATACCCCCCAACTCCAGGCAGGTGAAATCGAGAGTGTGCCATCAGCCACTGCAGCGGGTCGAAACCAAAGCAGTGAGAAGACAAGGTCAGGAGGCACATCCTTGGCCTTAGAAACCAAGTGCTCCCAGGGTCTGAATCCTAGATCAGCCTCAGAACTGCGTGAGCCTGGAGAGTGGAAAAGTTCCAGCAGCCCCTGTGCCAGGATATTTCCGCAGCCTCTTCTCCCCTCCACCCAGCTGGAGCTCCCCCAAACCAGCTCCCGTTCCTCCTCAACTCCCTCGTCTTCCCGGGAATACCCAACAGAGTTAGACTGGACATGCTCAGTGCCCAGGACCTGCAGCCCCACCGAAGACTGCAGCATCTGCACCCTGGGGGGACCCTGGGGGAGAGCCTCACTTCCCAGCAGCCTCTGCTGAGCAGACTGAGTGCCTGCCTGGCTCCCGTACTCATGGGTTCAGTTTGGAAAGGTCCCAGAGGAGTTCTTGGGGGGTCATTCCTGGCAGGAAGAGGGTCCAGGGGAATGACATGCTGACCGCGCTGCACCCCTGGCCCGTTTGCTTACTGCCCAGCTCATCCTGATTTGGAAAACAGCCAGATATTCAAACCCAATCTCCTTTGGGACAAGTATGGTGGGCACATGGGACAATGACAGTGATTTGGGGAATGCAAGGGCAAGGAAGGTCCTTCATTCAAGGTCACCGAATTCACACCCATTTCTATGCCTATTTACATGCCACCCTCCACCACCACTCCCTACCCCCACCCCACTGTCAGTTTTCACTTTACAGCCTCACTGGCTGGAGCCAGAGGGAATCTGCTAGCCAGCATCTTCCCTCTCAAAGACTGTTTTTTTTATTGCTCCTATACCTTTCCTGGTGTCGCTAATATCTCCTTCTTAGTCCCAAGTAGTGGCGAGAAGGGAAAAACTAAAAATAGAAGGAGATTTACATTTGCAGAACACCTGTTCCATTTTACTACATTCTTATTTAATCCTCCCAAGAACCCTGCCGGGGGGGAGTGTTTCTGGGTGAGGAGATAAACTCAGAGAAGTTTGCACAGAATGAAGACTCCCTTTCCCAGCCTCCTTTGAAGTGAGGGGTGGTCTGAAACGGGTGCCTGGAGAAAAAAGGGGGGAAGGTGGGTTTCTGTCTGCAATTTCTGGGAACTAGTCTTACTGGGAGGAAGTGGTCTTAGGTCCTCCCTCCCTTCTATGGGTGGGGCGTAGACATGGTGGTGAGGGTGGTACCATCTGGGAACATGTGTGACTCTGAGGACTGAAGCTGTTACATAGCAGAAATGCAGAGAAGATGGGGCTCCTACACCCCAGAGGCCCGTGCCACACCAGGATTGACTCACTTCTGAGTTATCTGAATGAGAGAGTGAACTCAACTTCCACAGTGCTTGGGACCTCTTGGTTGGGGCTTTTCTGCATGAACACTGAACGATACAGAGACCTGTTAGGTAGCCTGCCTTTTGTGGACCGTCAGCAGATTGTCCTGAGGTCCCTGCACTCAGAGAGTTAGAGGGGGGTCTCTAGCATTACCATCCCACCCACTCCTACAAGGGTCAATCGATTTTCAAAGATGTTTTTCTCTGAGGGGAAGGATGGGGTACCACTGTCAGGAAGAGAAATTCTAGAATCTCTACATAGCCCTCTGATGTGAGCTTGTGACAATCAGAACTTCACATAGGAATCCAGACATTGCTTACAGCTTCAGATAGTAGGAAATAAGTCACACTAAAGTAAAAATATTACAGCCAAAAGCAAAACAGGATAAGACCAAGGAGGCCTACATACTTGCAGCAATTTAAGTGAGCTTCCCAGCAGCCAAAGCAAAAACGGAAATAATCCACTCATGGTAACTGTTGGTTGATCAACAGCTATTTCTCAAAGATTTGACTGAAAATCATTCACCTCATGGGGCCCAGAGGAAACAATGCAGTTGGTGGATAATGTCAACAACAGTCCTAGTGGCGAACATAATAATGAATCTTGCAGTATAATGGATTCCATGCTCCCAAAAACCCTAGGTATTGTTACTATCATTCACATTGAGGGAATCTAGGCCAAGGCAGTTACATAATTTAGCCAAGGTCATACAGCAAGGAAATGGCAGGGCTGAGATTCCAATCTAAGACATCAGACTCCATAATCAATCTCTAAACCAAGAGTTTAACGTTGGCAAGACCCCGGTTCCAATGTCACCCACTGGGCACTACTGAACAGCCTTGGGCAAGTAACTGTACCGCTCTGAGCTTCTGTTTCCTCACCTACCGGTAGAGAACAGAGAGGCATGAGACATCAGCAGGAGAAACCTGCACGCCACAGAACGTGAGTGGGCCTTTTCCCGGGGCCCTGGAATTAGAACCAAAACCAAAATGAGAGACAAAGGGGGCCAAGTCACCTAAGAGTCTAGAGAGAAAGGAAAAGAAAATGCCTGAACCTGAGGCCCGATGATCCCTCGTCCTTACCAGGGTTTACTGGAACCAGCCTCCCATACCAACCTTCCCTTCCCACAGTCCGCACAGAGAGCTCAGTCTTACGAAGAACAGAGAGAGCACTGGCCACAGGGAGGTGACACAGGGAGGGATGCAGGTCGCCACGGAGCAAAGGCAGGAGATCCCCTGAAGTGGCAGAGACCCGGAGTCTATGACCCAAACCCAGGCAGGTGCCCCCACCCTGCAACCTGCCTGGCGCACGCCCCCACGCCCAAACGCCAGGAGCCTGGACAGGCTGGAGGGCTGGGCGAGGGCTGGGCGTGGACTGGGAGCTCTGGATGAGGAGTGAGACCCAGGGCTCTACCACAGACCGCACTACATGTGAACAACCACAAAGGACCAGAAAAAAGTGAAGTCGCTTGGGCCTATTAAGGCCCAAGAAAAGAAATCTTGAGGGAACTCTCTGCAAAGAGGAATGAGTGGAAACATCAAAACCCTTGTCCATTTTTCACACAAAGCATTAACACTCCCTGGTTAATCAGCTCCGCAGATTAAAGCCCTTTGCACGGGGCCTGGTACATAGCATCCAGTCACAGCCATCAGCTGCATGTGCAGGGGTGAGAGGGACCCAGTCACCCCTCCAAACCTCCGTCCCAACTGCGGACCCCCCAGGGACAGCCCCTCGCTTGGGGAACTGCAGGATTGAACATTCCTGTACTGGGGGACCTGTCTCTTGGGTCCATCTCCTGGCCCACTCTGCTGACCTCTGTCTGATTTTCCTCGACCTTCAGGCTGCCACCTCCCTGACTCACTAGGGATGACAGGACAGCGTCCTCTGTCCTCACCATCTCTTTTCTTTTATGTCCCATTCTCACTGTGGTTGGGGAAGGGTTTAGCCAAGAGAGGTCCTCGTTGAGAGCAGGAGGGCAGAACGGCCCAGGAAAGAGCCCCCAGGAACTCATGGGTGAGACAGAAGCCATTGTCCCCACTGTCAACACAAAGGTGGGGACGGGATGTGCAAGAACCAGAGGACGATAACAGGCACCTCGAACCACCAAAACGAGGCCCGGAGAGAGCAGAAAATAAATGTGTCCACACCCCGAGTTTACACTAAGGACGACAAAGACCAGGCTCTTTCCTGAGCCCGACGCACCCGGGGAAATCATTCCAGAAATCTGACGATGCCACATGGTCATACAACATTCCAGCAGTTCTTGCAAGGGAGTATTTGCACGTGTCTAATCCAACAGGCTCGGGCCTGTGAAACCCAATGCTGAACCTCGGTTTCCCCATTTGCCAAGAAGGGCTGAAAACACGGCCTCCAGGAAGGTGAGAGCTGGGGCGATGGGTCAAGGTGGGGAGAGGTCTGACAGGTCCTCGAGTGCAGACCGGCAGCCTCACTGGCTGCACCGCACACAGCTCCGAAGCAAGGAAAAGCGGGTATGAGGAGCCGGGCGGCCGGTGGGGGCGGCAGCTCCACGTCAGAGGGGCGAGACTCCAGCGCAGGAGTCTCCATCACGAACCTCACAGATGGCGGAGTGGGGTGTGGAGAACATGGCTCTCGCTTCCAGTGAGCACAAACCAAGTTGGGGGTGAGCTCTTATTTTTTCCCCTCTCTCTTTCTCCTGTGATGTGTCTCTGACACTAATCAGGGATCCATCCCCTGGGAGCCAACAATAATGATTAATGGTGTTAAATATAGCCAGAGACTGCCGGGGCAAAATTAGGCGCCATGCATAAAACATCACCCTCTTCGTTAGGCAGGCAAATCAGCCAGGCTTGGGGGCCTGGTGCCAGCGACGGCCAAAGCAGCCGGCCTCCTTGCCGAATGCCCAAGGGGAGATGTCCACCCAGAGTTTACCTTCCAGACGATGCCCACACACGCCCGCTGCGGACCTCAGAGCCACCGCAGGAGCCAACTCAGGAGAGAGGACCTGCCGTCAAGGTGGTAGAAAGAGAACGGGCTTGAGATCTACGGAGACCTGGGTTCAACCCGAGGTCTTCCTAGCTGGGTGGCCTTGGACAAGTCACTTTCCACGAGCCTCAGTTTACTCCTCTGTGGACAGGCTTCCTCGCAGTCCATAAGGAGATTCGTGTGCAGTGAGAGCCAGACCCTTGGCTGACTCTCTGAAAAGACTAGTTCCGGCACCCATCCCTGCACCCAAAGAGCTGTGTGACCCGAAGCGACCTACTCGGCCTCTCGGAATTCAAGTTTCCACCTACGAAATGCTGATGATGAAATCTGCTTCCTGGGCGTGACCGACACCTATGCGCGTGACCCGCCCACTCGGGATGCTGCGGACACGCCTGAGTGCCAGCTCTGTGCCAGGCGCCATACCAGTTGCTGATGGCAACCTCGAAGGCAGACGGGCCCCCCAGCTCGCATGGACTGGACAGTCAGGTGGGGAAGCAGGTAAAAGGTTCAACAGACAAAGTAACGGCAAATCATAGGATCGTTTTTCTAAAGCAAGAGAATAAGACTAGAATAAAATCTAAGAGGGACTGGCAGGAAGCTGCTCCAACACAGTGAGGGGGCGCCGGCCCTCCTGGGTGTGGGTGAAGTTGCTTCCCTCCCAGTAAGGCAGTCACGTTCCCAGTTCTCCCCACCCCCGGCGTCCCTGCCTCCTCCAACACTCTTGGGGCTGGGCAGCGGGGCTGGGGGGCTGAAATAGCTCGCGCCCCACACTCAGTGGTCCCTGGTCGTGCACACGTCCCAGTATGCATTTGTTTATAATCATGTGCACGTACTGCCTTCCTGATTTTATGTACATCATTAAACATACACGAAAATACACCTTTAGAGGAGGAGAGGAGGACAAAAATAGAAATGAAGTCTAATTCTGTCTCTTGCACGCCATGGCTTCTTATGAACTCCTAAGGATATGCACCCCACTTTAGAGAGCTGCCCCGAGAAAGCCCAAAGTGTGCCAGAGGTCAGACCTGGCCCTGCCCCTCCCACCACAGGTGCCCGACGGAAGAAGGGTTTCAAGTCTCCTTGGCCCATGTCCCCAGTCAGGGGAGCTCAGCCCTGGGTGCAGCCCAGTGGGACCCGGGGCACCTCCCGTCCCTCCCACCTCCCCTGTGCCTCCCTCTCCCGATGCCCTAAGTTGGGGCTCCTCGGGTAGGACAAGTCTTGCCGCTGCCACCTTCCTGTTGGTCCTCCCTCCAGAGTTCTCCCCTCCCTCTCCCCCTTCTCAGCTGGCACCTGGCTCACTCATCCCTGAAGCGTCAGCTCAGGCAGCCACATGACATGGACCCAGAGACAATACTCGGGGGTAGAGCAATGGATGCGGCTGCCCATGGCAGGTGGTGACCTTCCTGGAGACGTGGACCACCTCGGGCCGGTAGGCCGTGGCACACCTGTACCTGTAACCTGAGTCGGAGGCCCCCAGCTGCCCCTGGCTTCCTGCTCCATCACACAGTTCGGTTCTCACTATCCGTGTGATGCTGAGCTCCAGGAGCGTGGGGCCGCCTCTGCTTTGTCCCACACCTGTGGCAGGGGGCCCAGCTGCTCAGACTGAACTGCTGATGTGAAAAGAAAGCAAACTTGTTGTGCAGGTAAAGAGGCCTCCTTGTCCACTCTGGGGACCAGAAACCACAGAAGAAGGGACAGGTATGTCTAACTCCATAACAAGTCAGAACCTGCATGGGGACTCACCATCCAGGCAAAACCACTGCTCCGCAGAAGCCAAATGCGGGGAGCGCCCCCTGGTGGCCGAGTGGTTTAGGTCACTGGGCACAGCCCACAGGGTGCAGCCCACATGCATCCCAAGGTCCCAACTCAAGACCCAGGGCCGGGGAGAAATAACCAAGGTGGACAACCAAATAATACAAATAAATGCTCTTCCTCCTCTCTCTCCCTGCCTGCCTCTGCTCATCGTCATCCCTGCCTGCACCTTTCCTTTTTTTAAAAAAAAAAGAGAGGGTTAATGTCTTCACTCCACAGAGAGAGGACACGTCTACACAGAGGGTAAGAATGACCCTGTGGACAAAGGATTCGCCAGGCAACTCACAGGTGCCTGCATCCAGTGGTCAAACAGATGAAAAGCGGCCCAGACTCACTGATCTGCTCGTCAGGGAAATGCAAGTTAGAAGGAACAATGAGATACTGCTTTGTACCTCTCCACCGGCTCCAAACCAACAAGACCAATAACGGGTGCAAGCCCGTGCAGCGAACGCCAGAGCTCGGGTTACTGGGGCGAAGGTGGAGTAGCCCAGCCTCTGGGGAAATCAAGCTGGCAACAGATGCTGGCATTAAAACTACACAGACCTTTCGATCCACAATTTGACTTCTGGAACTGTGCCCCAGAGAAATAAACTGCTAGTTATCTTCACGCTGCTTATTCTGGTAACAAATGGGAAATGAAAGGCCTGACCGTCAACAGAGGAACCATCAGGGAAATTACAGTTCATCCACGTTCTGGAATATTACACAGTCGTTAAAAAGAAGGCCCTGGGACTACAGGCCTGTACCCCTCATCCACATGCCAAGTGACAGGTCGCACGTAGGCTGATGGTCCCTCCGTGTGACCTAGATGCATCGTAGGTGACACCAGCTAGGTGCGTGTGATCACACTCTGACGTTTGCACAATGAAACCACCTAAAGGCCTATTTCTCTGAACATATGCCTGTTGTAACGTGGTGCGTAACTGCATAGCGATCGGAGGAGGAGGATTTATTTCCACAGGACGTTGTTGAGAGATGTCAGCAATGTAGAAACATGAATGTACAGGCATCACACACACACCTACACATCCAAGCATCCATGAACACGTGTGCATATACATGTGTATATACAGACAACTGTGTGTAACGCGTGTGTGTGTATATACATGTGTGCGTGCACACATATGATTAAAAGAGCACGGGAAAATGTGAAAAATCTTTATAAAGATCATCATAATTTTAGTAGAGAGATGGTGTGAAAAAAGGAAGGTTAGGGGATAAACAAAGGAAAAATTACTCTAAAAAGTCTAACTGAACATTTGTGTGTGAATAGAAAGTCGTCTGGAAATGTGTTCACATCTATATGCAAAGGAAGGCTGCCCACAGTGCCCTCCTTCCACCATGCCTCCCGGCCCCCTGCTCTGTCTCATCCCCTCCTTCCTCCCTTCAGATGATTCAGACAAGAGAAACAGAGATTTAAAGGCAGAGGATAAACACCTTATTTGTCTGGCACCCTTCACTCTCCAGAACTCAGCCTAGAACTACAAAGCGACACAGAGATCTGATAGCCAAAAAGGATTATAAATTCTTTACTCCGAGGAAAGTGCTTTGAGCGCATTACTCTTGTTTTACACAGTCCAGTAAACTACTGAGCTCATCATGGCAGACACGCCTGGAGGAGGCCAGACAAAGCACAGCAATGCTGCGCCCCCTCCCCTGGCGTGAGGAGGGCCCTGTGGCACCAACGGAGCTGTGCAAAGGTTGATGGGGTGGCACTCCCGCGTCAGGTTTCGTCATCTAAGGCTCTGCTAGCAGACTGGAGAGACAGACACTCTCCTGATGGTCTTGAAGGAATGAGGGTGGTGCTGGGAGCCCCCTGGAGGGGACCACAGTGAAGCCCCAGGGGGGACGGTGTTGCTGAGGTCTGCAGGGGACCCCTAGAGCTGAGAGGGCCAGCAGGGCCCCAGAGCAGCCCAGCCAGCAGCCAGCTTACACCCTGAGCCACAAGAAGTGATTCCACCAGTCATGAGAATGTGTTTGAAAGCAGGGCTTCCCCAGTCGAGTGCCCGACTGAAAACACAGCCAACACTGTGACTGAATACTTGTGAGGTCCCAGCTGAGCCACACCTGGGCTCCTGGCCCCCAGGGCCTGCAAGAAAATAAATGTGTGCGTGCTGTTTTCAGCCCCCAAATCTGTCGCAATATGACATGCAGCAAGAGAAAACTAATACTCTCCCCGGATGAAGAAATAAAAGGTTGACCCGGGAAAACCCCTACCAAGAAAGAACTGTAAGAAATAACCATGAGGGTGAAGAACAGCAGATACTAACGAGCTGACAAGTGTTGGGACCTCTGTGAGTTAGGGCAGGGGCCCTACAAGAGTCCCAGTCCCAGCAGGGACAGATGTCTCAGACCCTGAGGCCTTAGGGACTGGAGGAGGGAGACTAGAAGATGGAGAGAACATGGATTGATTTGAACTCTGTGAGGTGGGTGCTCTGACCTCCCCGGGAACACAGGGGATGGTCCAAATCGTTTCATTAAGAGCCAACTGCAGCCAATATCTTTCTGGTGGAAAGGGCTCGCCACACGTTTGCCAGGACACCGGGGCCAGGCATGAAGTGGGGCCAGGCGCGGAGGTTACTTTATAGCACATGACCCAACACGCATTCAGACGCACTCCGCCAGCACCAAGACCACACTGCACCTCGTCTCACGCCACAGCCCACGGGCCTCAGTCTCTTGCATCTGTGAAATGGGGAGAAGCCTGTGCTGACGGGCTCACGCACCATGGCACGCAGAGGCGCGTCAGCAGGGAAGGCGCTGGCGTTCACTCTGCGTGCCACACCACTCTCAAAAACCTGCAGACAAAAGGATCGAAGCTCAATTTCTGAATAGTAACCAGCCCAGGGAAATGCGTTCCTATAAATCATTCTTCCAAGCACGTGGCACCTTTTCTTTACCCGCAGGGGCGAACAAAATAGCTCTCTGACCTTCCCATGAGGCACGTAGAAAATGCTACCTTTCCTTTCAGAGATGGGGCAACAGAGGCCTAAACTGGCTGAGCGACTTTCTGGACACCTGTTTGAACCAGAGGGTAAGTCAGGGGGCCCTGCCTTGAAACCCCAATTTCCAAGTCACCAACAGTTCACAAGATTCCAGCCAACTGGCCAGGTCCTCACTTCACACCTGCCCAGACCAAAGGCCTGTCCTCAGCCCTGAACTCCAGGCAGGTGGGGTCCTAGGAATACACCACCCAGAGAGCTTCTCCTGAGAGCGGCGCCCTTGCCGGCCACAGAGGCCTCGCTCTCTGGCTGCACGAATCTGGACCCCTAACCTCGTCGAGACCCGGGGCAGCAGGAAGGGGCCCTCAGTTCTGCGCCAGTTCAGTCCAGGACACAAGCATTACGTAATGAATGTTTTAAATACACAGCAGAGTGTGTCCAGGGAGCCACCACGGCCACAGGAACTGAAGGCTGGTGCCTCACCCTCCCCTCTGGGGTCCCCAGGCCCCTGCACTGGTCCAGTGTCAAAGGCTCTAGAAAGGGTGCATCAGCAGCTGCTCGACAGCTCAGGGCTCCCAGCAGACTTTCCCTACAGGAGCGACTGTGAGGCAGTTACGACAGGATTGTTCATAGCGGAGAAACAAGGCAATTCATCCCCAAACGGAAGACTGGTCAAGTAGAGAAGGCCCTGGAAGAGAATCCTACTGCCGTCAAGAAGGCTGCTCCCCCGGCCTCTCTCCACATGAAAAGGTATTCGCATGTTTAGTTAGAATGTCAGCTCATCTCTCACCTGAGTATCTTCCCTTTGATGTTAAATAAAATACAGAGAACGGGATTCCGAAGGTCGTTGGCCTTCATAGGTCGCCAAGTTATCTGTGTGAGGGGATTAAAGGGGCTTCTCCGGATTCTCTGCAGGTGAAGTGATCTAGCGGCCCAAACCCAGGAGCACTCTCACCCACACCATCTCTTGTAATCCGCAAACTGGAAGCCACGCAGCCATCTCTGCCCCGGCCTCTTGTCACAAACCCGAAAAAGCCCTGCACGGTCAGAGCTGCTTCCTCTTCCCTGTCCTTCCGAACGCCTCTCCTCTGGCCGGGGGTCCAGGAGGGGCTTCGGGCTGGGAGTGGCCCCTGGAGTCATACACCAAAAATAGGTACTTGTCATGGGCAATCGAAGCTTGTCTACTTTCTGGAAAAGGACCTAAAAAATTCATATTCTCGAAGATGCCTCTGATCACAGAGACGTCCCCTCAGCCCTCTGTCCCAAGTCAGTGGAACACCTGTCTGTCTGTCTGTCTGTCTGTCTCCCTTTTGTTCCATCAGTGCCTTCATCGACACCCCCTTCTATCTATGATCCCCACCTTGGGGTCTCTGGCAAATCAAAGGAAGGTACTGTCTCTCTGGGGGTAAAAGCAGCACACCTAATTTTATCAGGGATCCAAGCAATTCCCAACCTCCTCAGGTCTCCCATGAATGGCCCCTGTGGTAGGTCAAACAGTGCTGTCTCCCCAAAATTCATGTCCCCCAGAACCTCAGAACAGGCATCTTGGACAATGTAATAAATTAGGCATCTAAAGATGACCTGAAATCATCCTGAAATGCAGAGACCCTAAATCCAATGATCTATAAGTTCCTGGGGTCTTCATAAAAGGAGAGGACACACAGGAAGGAGGCCACATGAGGACAGAGGCAAGAGACTGGGGTGACACTGCCCTGTGCCCAGGGAGGACCACGAGGCGCCACCAGGAGCCGGAAGAGGCAGGAGTCACCCCCAGAGCCTCCAGAGGGGGTGAAGCTCTGCGACACCTCGATGGCACTACAGTGACAATTATGTCAGGCTTCTGGTCTCCGGAAACTGAGAAACTAGATTTCTGTGGCTTTCAGCCACCACACTCGTGGGCTTGTTAGGACAGCCCAGGGAAAGGAGTGCCGCCCTCTCCCGGAGCAAGATGGAGCCAGCTCCTAAGCCTGTTCTGCCGGCCAGAGCCTCCCAGCGCTCCTCGGGCTGCCCTTCGGCCCCCCAGCCGCTGTGTGCCCCATGCGGGGCTCACATCCCCGCACCCAAACAGCCAGCCTGGCTCTTCCCCAGCATTCCTCCCTCAGGCCTGGCTCCATGCACCCAGGCTCCGAAGCCAGCACCCTCAGCCACGGCTCACGCCTTCCCCTTCCCTCCCACAGCCTATTAATACAGCCAAGTAAAAATGAAATTACTTCTAACGCACCCCCGGTCTGCTTTCCAGAGGGCTGGATAGTTTGAAATTTTAATTTGCTTTCCAAGGTCTTAAAATAATTTCACTGGAGCCCCAGCAGAGCTGCCCCAGCTCCGGGCGGGCGACATGGCAAGACCAGACAGAGGATGCTGGCTGCAGCGTCAACCTTCAGGACAAAGCGCCGGTGCTCAGTCAGCGGGAGGGCCTCTGGGCTCCTGGGCAGACTCCACGCGTCATCTCGGCCGAGACCTGTGGACCTCAGTTCTCCCGTCTGTAACAGGACATGGGTGGTGTTCTGAGGTTGTCCAGACTGATGCTACTCCTTGGTCACCGCCAGTCATAAAGACAGAGGTTCCAGCTCTTGCAGGCTTCAGGGGCTGTGGGCCAGTCTGTGGCGCTCACCCAGACTCAGTCTCCTGCCCAGGCACATGGGAGACTCGTTTCCCAGGCACGGGTGCAGCCATGACGCCAGCTGCGGCCTACGCGACGTGAGCAGAAGTGACCACCGCTGGCTGAGGCATTTCAAAGGCACTGAGTCATCGCCATACCCCAGACAGAGATGGTGGAGCCACAGATCCAGCCTGGATATGAGTTATAATGTGGAAGGGAGCCACCCAGCCCTCTCGGACTATCACTGGAGAGCGCTCGACCTGGTCATTTACGCCACTGAGATTTCAGGGCCTGTTTGTTAATGCAGCTGAGCCTGCCTAGGCTGACTCACACAGTGCACTTTCTGTGCAAGGATCTGTGATGCGGAATCTGGGCAGAAAGTACCAGGGACTCTCCTCATGGCACATACCGACAGCGGTTAAAGCCAGATGACATGACAAAGAATTTAATGGGCTGGGGGAAGGGGTGAGTATTGGATTGCGTCTAACTCAAGCCAGGTGCTAGGCCCAGGACGGAGGGCAGAGATGGCTTTCATGGAGTGAAAGCTTAGTGTTGAAGGAGGCCAGTCGGGGCAGAGGGAGAGAAGGGGACGCACGAAAGTCACCAGATGCCCAGAGGAAAAATCAAACTCAAAGCTTGGAGTCACTTAGCCTGGTTGGAAAATGAGTGTGTATCAGGGACAGGGGAAGGGGTGCTGGGGAGGGGGGCAGCAACTAGGGGTTCTTCCTACCTAGGACCCCACCTCCAAGCAAAACCAGCCCTGCAGAGTGATGGGGCACTGCCGATGGGGCCTCCAGACACAGGCCCTGCTCCTCCGACCCTGGAGGTGTCTTCAGTCCCTCTGGCCGCCCCACAGGGGTCACTCATCTCTGGCACCCACACTGTGGCCTCCATGCTCAGATTCAGCCCTGAGGCTGCTATGGACACAGGGCTGTGTCACTGAGACCTCTGGTCATTCTCCTGCCTTGTAAGAAAGATGGGCACAGAGAGGGGAAGCAACCATGTGGCAGCTGTGACTATGTGCAGACTGGGCCCCAGGAAGCCTGTTTTCTTTTACGCTGCTTCTTAGGGTCCCAGGGTCTTGTTTCACCAGAAATAACCTTCTCAGAATGAGCTGCTATGCTCTACTCTACCAGCCCCCACACACAGTTCTAGGTTCCACAGCCGGGAGGAAGGGAGAAATGGCCCAGGGCTCACGGCTACCGCTAAGCTCGGGCCCTTCTGTGGGTTCTGGTAGAGACCCCAACCCTGTGTTCCTCCCATTCTCACCCCAGGAGCCTGGCAGACATTCTGGGCCATACTGTCCAGAAAACGCTTCAGCCTTGCAGCCCCTCTGCTCAGGGAGACCCCACCGAGGAAAGAGCGGGCTCTTTGCACAGACACTAGAGGAATCTCAAGGCTGGGTGCCGAGATAAGCCCTTCATGCTCATCCCAAACCCCCAGAACTACGCCATCCCAGCAATTCATGGCTTGTTGCTCGCAAACCACAGGGCCTTGGGCAGTTCCCAACTGATCCCCCAAACCACGTGGGGCTGGCAGACTTGTCTCCCATTCAGCCCTGGAAGCAGCCAACAGGCACCAGCACTCTGCTCCCTCACCGCCTGGCAGACATCACCAGTCAACCACCGAGTCTTTCCCATGGAGCCCAGCATCGCCTGGAGTCCGTCCACCATACTCCAGCTAGCAAGGCCCAAGAGGAAAGCCCTGCCCACACCTGCCATCACCCCAGGATCTCAGACAGCAGGGCTGCCTTCCCCCTCTGGGTACATGTTTGTCTGGAGAAGCCAGTGAAAGAATCAGGACACATCAGAAGGGGGAAGGATGTGCTCCTGGACCTGGGAAAGAACTTCAAACAGACTCTGCCCAGCGAGAGTTGCTGGGCACGCGGGAGTCACTGGTGGGGGAAGTGGTGCCACTACAAGGAAAACAACCAGCCACACTCAGGAGAAGCCAGGATGTTGCTGGAAAACCCGGACCCAGAGTCTTTGACGCTCTGAAAGTTCAGATCCAGCCCCACGAGCACAAATTGGGTGTTTTCAGGAGACGAGCTTGTCCCTGCCGTGGTTAGTCTGCAGGCTTTGAAAGAGGAAACAGAAAAAGGACAAGCAGGCCCCCCTGGAAGGAAAAATTTAAAAACTGAGGTTGCCCGCCCGGGGACTGGAGCCAGAGCAGTCTCATTTAAAACCCTTTCAAGTGAGCTGAACTGAGGAAGGTACAGGAGACAGTGTGCAGATGCAATGACTTCGCCTGGAGGGAAATGAGGCCACTGGGACACGCAGCAGGGAGAAGGGAGGAGAGCGGTGGGGAAGGACCCTTCCATAAAAGCAGGACTGCAAGAAAGCAGCTGTCCAAGCCCCCGGGAGGCTGCAGGGAGCCTCTCCCAACTCCGGGAGCTGTCCCTGCAGGGGTGTGGGGAGCAGAAGGCCCAGAGCAGGAGCAAGACACGTTCGGAATAACATAGGCGCTCTCACGGTGGGCACCGAGAAACTCAGCTTCTCCAGCCTGGGGCAGTGACTGGGCCCCTGGATCTTCACCATTTCCATGGAAAGGGTGGGATGAAGGCTGGCTGGGTGGGTCCCTTTCTTCCCACGTCTCTGCATCACCCTCATCATGAGCTTTTGTCCTCAGCTCTACAACCTTCCGTGGCTCCCTATGGCCCTCCAAGCCAGGCCACTGGTCTTGGCTGGGGAGAAGGGGCTCAGGGGTACAAATCCTGTCATGTCACTTACAGGCTATGTTAAGCCCAGCCAGTGACCCCCCACCACCTCCTGAACCTCAATTTCTCCACAATGCAGGTAATGACAGCTCCTCCCAGAGCTGAGGACAAGAGATGGTGGGAGGGCCACCCCACAGATACTCAGGGGGTCGCCGTCATATATGCAAGACCTTTGGTGACTTCCCTCGTCAGCTTCCTATTCAACACGTCCCCATCCCTCAGAGGTTGTCCCTATCCCTCAGAGGTTAACGAGTCATACAGAACTTTCCCCAGTCTCTCAAGCACACTGCACTCACATCTCTGTGCCCTCTGCCTGGGAGAACCTTCTCGTCACCCTGCCTTAGACTCCCAGGTAACTGCTCCTCTTCCTGTTGATGCATTAGGTGTTCCCTCCTCCAGGAAGCCCTCCCTGGCCTCTCCAGGGAGATCAGGTGTCTCCCCACCGTCCAGGGGCGCTCCTGTCCTCGCTCTGAGACCCTCTTTCCACTCCATGCTGTGTTCATTAGCTCTGGGCTGCTCCCACCCCACCAGACGGAGCATACTGAAGGCAGGTGAGTGTGAGGAGGAAAAGAGGAGGGAAGAAGGAGAAACGTGCAGGAGCTCCAAGAAAGATGTTCTCAAACACAAAGATGCATGCAATTAGGTAGAAAGATGGAGTATTCTGAGAAAGAGTAGGCTGAAGCAGGATGGGGGCTGATTTAGCAATTGTTGGTCACTGGTGACTTTGGCGGGGGACTGCAGCCTTTTGAGGGCCCACACCCCAGTCTAGGTCTCCATTAGTTTCCCAAAGGGGGTCCCCTAGGCTCTGCCTGAGTTTTCAACGCTGGTAGCCCAGGGCTGGCTGGGACGGCCTGGCCTCCTCTCCCCTCCCCACTCTCCCACCAGGCTGGTTAATGAACTTCTTGACTATTTCCATCCTCCTGGGGCTCAGAAGCCTTTAGCAGGGATGAGGGGCAACTTCTGCAGGTGCCTCCCAGGACCCTCCAGCCCCTGCTCCCACAACTGAACCCCGGGGGCTCCAGACTTCCTATCTGAAATCAACCCTGGGTTGCTAATGCTGGCTGAACCTGGGCCAGTCCAGTCCCTGTCCATCTGGCCTCAGTCCTCCCCCACCCCGTGTGTGTGTGTGTGTGTGTGTGTGTGTGTGTGTGTGTGTGGCGACGGGCAGGCGGGTCAGACTTCCCCTGTTCTGCTCTGATAATCCTTTCCCAGGAGCCGGCAGCACTGCCCTTGCAGGATTTTTGGAAGAAGCAATTCCTGGAAACTTCTCAGGCCCCCTCTCCTCACCTGTTTCCAGGGCCTCCTGCATACAACTCAGGTAAAGGCAGAAGGCGAGAGAGTGCGCCAAAGGGGAAGCAGAACCTGATGCACCTGACTAGGTGGGCGGGACGCCTGTCACCAGAGATGGGACAAAGACACAGGCTTCCAGGCTTCCAAGGAGGTGTTCCTCAGTCCCTTTCCCACTGGCCAGGTGTCAGCGCCATTATCACCAAGACCCAGAGCCCAGCACACTGAGTTATTGTCACAGCAGGGAAAACTCAGGCCTTGCCCTCTAGCCCCTCGCTCACTGCACCCCAGGACCCCTGTTCCTTTTCTTCCTTGAACGCTCAGGCCTTGGCACTGGCTGGCCCTCCTGCTGGAATGCTCTTCCCCCTGACAACTGTGTGCCTCCCTCTTTTCCCACCAGGAGTCTCCACTTGGCCCCTAATCGGTGGCTCTCCTTGGCCCCAGGGGCGTTCAAATGCCAGCCTCCCCCACACCCTCCAGCATCCCAGTCCCCGTCCCTGCTTCACGTCTCACCATCTAACACACTGTGAGCTCCACGCAGGCAGCAGGGAGCTGCTTGTTTCTTGAGCACCTACTATGTGCCAGGCGCTGTGTCTGGCCCTAGGACAGAGCCCACACAGCCACCCCAGTGCTGACATCCAATGTTGCTGACCGCGAGGGCACACAGCTCACAGCAGCAGCAGTGCCTTGTCCACCAGCAGCACCTGGGGAAGCCGAGCCAGAACCAAAGGCAGGAAGCAATCATTTGTAAGGCTGCTGTCCATGGTCAGACAAGTCCCCTCCCTGCCCCCACAGGGCCAAAGAAGTCCCATTTTAAGTGGAACAGTAGGGTTGCCTTCATGTTTCCCGCCCGTCCACGTGGTCCTGCTTTTGATAAACCAGGGCTGTCTATAGCATGGGGACACAGGGGCAGTGGCATTGCCTCAGGCCCAGTCTGTGGAAGAGCCCAAACCCTCAAAAGCTAAAATATGATCTGCCTACAAATAAACCCAGATTGGGGCCACCTTTAGCGCCCAACTTTAGTCTGTCTGCCTCAGGTGCTTGGCAGTCTTTGTAGTCAGAGGTCTGTCCCTGTCCCCAGGGCCATCGTGAAAAACTCAACGATGACACCCACGCTCTCTGGCTGCCCCGATGCCCAGCATCCCATAAACACAACCCACCGCAGTCTCAGGATGTCCCTCCAAGGCAGAACGGTACCCTGCATTTTGCAAAGTAAGAAACACAATCTTAGGAATCCTGCTCATGTCACAGCCAACATCCGCTCACCCCGGGCCAAGCACACTCCTACACCCTGTGCGTGGACCCCACATGTCATCCCCCTGTGGGCCCTAGAGAGCAATCCTCTTATGAGCCCCGCTTTACAGACGGGCCGCTCCCACCCAGGGAGGTCCAGAACGGTGCCCAGTCACCCGGCAGGTGGGAGGGCAGAGCTGTGATCTCCCGCAGTCCCGTCTCTTCTCCCCCGGAAAGACGGCCGCCCGCACCTTACACAGGACACACCTGGCCTTCCAGGGGAGCTCGCTCCAGAGGCAAAACTGCTAGATTCAAAAACACAATGGTAGACAGATGGGGGCTGGGCTGAGCTGCCAGCTACCCGCTCCCTGGCTTTTTCCGAAACGCCCGCATTTATGAGCACCGGCTCTGCGCGAAGAAAGTGCTTTTCAAGCATTCTCACGCCGCGGTCGTTATTCATGTCCTCTCCTTTCACACGGGAAAGACCAGAGGGGTGAGGGAGCTCTCCTCAGCGAACACAGCGAGGTGCGGTGGGCACTGAGCTAGAGCTGGAACCTCGGGGGTCTCACTCCCACGCGGGGCTCCCTGACTTCCAGGGGCGCTGGCGGGCCCTCTGCGGGCGGCCAGAAGCTGCTTGAACAAAGAAAAGCTCTGCTTCTCCTCAACACATAAAGCAAGGCCCTAATCCTTGTTATTAATGTAAATAATATTCCAGCAAAGAAAGCAAGCTTTCTGCCTCCCCAAGGGGCTTCAGGAATTGCATCTCCAGTGTCCAACACGGCGAGGACAATAACTAATTGACTCTTATTAAAACTCCAATAACACGGGTGTGATCGCGGCTTTGATAAGCACACTGCTGTGAGCGGGGGTCAACCGCATTAGGAAAATGTAATTAGACTAATAAATTCCGGGCAATCCTTTATTCCCTCTTTTTCGCTCCAAGGAAAAGACACTCACATGGACCTCATTACCCACACGGGGGGCTCCATTGTGGGCGCTGTCACGAAGGAAGGCGAATTCTTCAGCCGCCTGGCTCTGACCAGAGAAAGGCCCCTTGGCCCACAGCTCTGGAGCACGTGGGACTTACTGGCCAAACCGCAGCCCCCGCTCCTGCTAAAGAACATGACAGCTCCTGCATTCAAACCGTACCTGGCCCCTGCTCCAGAGAGCACGGATTCCATGAACAGCGCGTCCTTGCTGCGTCTGTGTGTTTAGAGCCGTGGGGCTGCCACTCAGCCCAGGGTGACTCTCCCCTAAGTGATGGGTGGAGACTTACTAGAGGCTGGAGTGTGAAGTCTGGGGATCCCAAATCCCTGCTGCGGGTCGGGGGAGGCGACGAGGTGACAGACCTCACTCAAATCCCAGAAGTCATCTGAGCCCACGCGCCCGAGGAGAGCAGAGGAGTAGTCAGCTGGCTTCGGCCTAGAGCGCAGGCCACCTACCCCAAGGACCCTGGTTCAAGACCGGGGGCCGGGATGACAACCAAGATGAACTAACTAAAGCAAGTAAAGGACTTCTAAGGACTTCTTCCCCTCTTCCTGCTTGCCTGTCTCTGCTTGGCTGCATTCCTGCCTGCACCCTTCCTTTAAAAACAAAGGCAGTCACTGAGCCCTGAACTGTGGGGCACGATGAGGTGAAACCTACAAGAAGTCCCCACTACTTCAAAGCCCCGTCCTTCCCTCCTTCCTCCCTCCCTTCTGCTTCTTCCTCCTCTCCCTTCCTTTCTCCATGAAAAAGTAAAAAACAAACTAATAAATATAAGAGGGCAGCTCATGTCTGGGGCACAGAAACCACCCCAAAGATGCTGGACTCCAAGGTCAAAGGTGGAAGGAGGCAGAGATGTTGCGTTGCTCAGGCAAACAGGTTTTGTGGTCAGCTCAGGCCTCTTGCTCCTTTGTGGCCCGGACATGTGACCCAGGTGCTCAGCCTCCATCTGTTCATCCATAAAACGGGGGGAAAGCTGCCATGTTCCTCACAGGGGGGGTTGCGAGCATTTGTGGAGGCCCCCCTGTGAGTTGTTGATCAGAGTACCCAGCACATGAAGCCTGTCACCCCAACTCCACAGCCCCCTCTCCCGTCGCCCTCTGGCGCCCACAAGCGGTTACCACACCCCAGCTCTGCCTCGCCCCCTCCAGGCCCAGAGAGGTCAGGCCAGGCTGGCATGATTGCCTCTGCACACCCACCCCTGCCCCAAAGACATGGCACACGGGACCAGGGGAGGACACGAAAGAGCAAACTGCTGGTGGCCCAAAGGCAAGCTGTCCCCCCACCCTCCCTGGCCACCAGGCATTCCCGGGACCAGAGGCTGGGACCAGTGGACACGAACGAGCACTGCTGATACAATTCCTGCCCAGCAGGCACCACGCCGGGCTCTTCACGTGCGTGAACCCACTGCGCCCTCACAGCACTCGTTGCGGACATGGCATACCTCCACTTCACATGTGGAGAAACGGGGGTTCGGACAGGCTAAGTGACTTCTTCACCCAGAGTCACCAAAGTAGGAGAGCCGCGGTCCCAGCCAGGTCCCTGCCACACGAGCCGCCGTCCACCTGTTGTCGAGCTGTGCCTCCCCACCTGCGGGCAGGCCTGGCCCAGTGGCCAAGTGGCCAGCTCATCCTCTGTCCCCCAGCTCAGCCAGCTGTCACACAGGACAATCCTGGACCCAGACACATAGCTGGATGAGTCAAGAAGCAAGGGAGATGGCACGTGCCTGGAGAACAAGGGAGAGGAATTGCCCCTCTGCCTGGCCTGGGTTACAGGAACCTACTCAGCGTAGCCCCTCAGAGTCCTGACACGGACAAGGGCTTCTGGCCCCTGAATATTTCTGGTGACATGAGCTGATCGTGTCAAGGATGTCTGGCCAACTTTAGGTACCTCTAGTGCTAGAGGTCTCGGAGCCCAATCCATCTCCTTGCCCACCACACAGTCCAGGGGCATGTCCCCATGGGATCGCAGGTAGGCCACGTCCTCCTGGAAGCAGTGACCACACATCCCTTCCGGCCCAAGCCATCTGTGTCTGCGTCAACAATTCTATTTCACCAACCCACCCTCCCAGAATAAAAAGAATAATGATGAAGACTAAGGAAACATTTAACATTTAAAGAACATGTCACAGGCCTTATTCTCTGTTCTGAGTCAGCAAACACTGACTGGCCCCTGGGCCAAATCCGGCTCCCTGCCCATTGGCTAGCGCCTGCGACCAAGATTGATTTTTGTCTTTTTAACGGTTATGAAACAATCAGGAGGAGAAGACTCTTCTGTGACACATGAAAAGTAGATGAAATTCAAATCCCAGTGTCTATAAATAAAGGTTCATTGGACCCCAGCCAGGCCCACATTTACATACTGTCCGCAGAGGCTCTCAAGTCACTATACAGCAGAGCCGAGGTCCACCAAGCCCAACACGTTCATCATCCAGCCCTTTACTGACAAGGGTTGCCGACTCCTGCTCTCTACACCTCATCCCTATCATCTCAATCCTTAGAATAACCTGTAGGAGCTCCGCTTCACAGATGCACAAGCAGAAACACAGATGTTAAGCGAATTACCAAGCCCCACAGCCTCACAGTGGTGGGACAGCCTTCAGACCCAGCAACCTGCCTCCCAAGTCTGTGCCTTCCCCTGCCCGCCACTCCTCCTGCTCACAGTCCAGGCTGGAGACTGTCATATGCCACAGCCCCAGGGAAGCTGGCCCCTCCCGTGGCCCACTGTGCATGGCGGGGATGACCAGGGTACCTGGTCGGGTCACTGGCCCCTGTGACCCCCAGATCCTCTTCTGATCCTATCAGCTTGCTCAGGTTTTCTTTCCACACTCACCCTTAAAAGGACTTGTAAACCCATTGCTCTCGAGGGACTAAAGGAACTGATCCACATGCACCCTCCAGGCAGGGGACTGCAGCAGACGTGATAGTCAGGAGCTCTAGTCAGAGGTCCTGAAACACTTAGAAGAGCCAATAAATCTTGCTCTTGAGCTTCCCACTGGCTTCCAATAAAACTCTCCAGCCCGCGATCTCGCAGAGGTAGAAAGAGGAAGTCCCTCCACTGCTGTGCGGGTTACGGGGACTTCAAGGCCACGCTCCCCACTTTTCAGACCTCTCTGAACATACTGGGGTGGGGCGGCCCCCCCCCCCCCCGCATGCTCTGTTGCCATGGAAACCAGGCTCGGCTGCATCTGCAGCAGGTACGATTAGAGAGAGACATTAGGGACGAGGTAATCCACGAGGAGAGGCGCCTGCACACGGATTCCTAATCTGTTTAAAGTTTCTCAAAGAGGTTTCCGCCCCGTGATTAACTCTGAGCTGAGATGCACATTGGGAACCGCAGAGCTCATCAATAAATATGAATCAATAGATCTAGAAGGCAAATATGTGATGCTTATTTATATGCATATTAAATAGAGTCCTATTTCATCTGGCTGGAAGAAACCCAAATAATCTCATCCAGGCTTTGCAAGCTGGTGACGCACAGGCCCGTTGCAGCCCCAAGAGCTGCTTTGATTGGCTGAGACCATCTTTCCAAAAAGTTCTATATACATCTGCAAGCATTTCAAAGTTGACATGTAACAGAGCACCATTCAGATGGCTGACTGTCCCTGAGATTCATGCAAACTCCTGGCACCAGCATGGTGGCCCTGGTCAGCCTGGGCAGGGACTGCCCCATCACCAGGGCATGTGCTGCCAGGCTGTGTCCCCAGCCCCTCTTCTCTCCTGACTTGGCCCACATCACATCTTGTCTTTGCAGGAGGTCCCCTGTAGACATCGGAGTTTGTGACACCCCACCCCAAATAGCAACACCCCCATTTTACGGGTGGAAAAACTGAGGCCCATAGGGAAGAAACCATGACGGGGAAGTGGTGATGGATCTAGTCTCCCAGCGTCCAGGGCAGGATGCAGCTCAGACCTGTCTGAAGACGAGTCTAGAGATTAGGTTAATAACTGTCAGCTACAAACATGGCTAAAGTGAAAATGAGATTTTTCTGCTGACTCCAATTTTGCCAGCTTTGTTCCAGCTTTGCTCAGGGGGAGGAGGAGAGAAAAAACTCTGCAGGGACAAAAAAAAAAACAGTCTCCTCAGGTCCTCTCCAACTTCCCAGCACTCTGCCACCCTGCTTGCTCACAGTCAGATGCAATGGTGTCTGAGAATACCGAGGAAGAAGCAGCTGGAGGAAAAAGCATGGGGGCAATACCCCAGGACAGACCACAGGCTGCCCCGGACTTCAGAGCTCATGATTCTGTAACACAAGTGAGTAGAGAATGTTAGCCAGGCCTGGGTTCAAAACTCTTCCCTGACACTTGCTTGCTGTGTGACTTTGGTCAAGTCACTTGACCTCTCTGAGCCTCTACCTCTTCAACTAGGCAGTGAGGTAGGATCGCTGTGCCGGTTAAATAAGGACACAACAAAGTATTTAGTAGCCTGATAGTTACTTCGTAGGTGTCCTACCAAAGCAGTGTGCAGGTTCCCTGCCGCACCAGAGAGCAGAGTTCCTAGGAAGCCTTTCGTAATGGCACACACCAGAGACACAGCGACCATTCATTTACGTGGGACGTTTTGTGAGCATTCCCAGACACCTCCCCAAAAATCTACCAAACGAAATCTAAAATGACATGAGCATCTAGTTAAGAAGAGTGACAGGACACATACACAGCCATACAACGCAGCTCCCCAGGGAAGGAGACTGGCGGCCGCACACACTGCTCCAGGTACATAGCACCTCAGGTATGGCTGCTGCCAAGCCAACACGGAGCCCTGTGTACTGATGCTCCTCTTCTCTTCCATCTTCTTGCAGTGAGTGGAAACAGGTTCGAATATAGGTCTTTCATGAAAATGAGGAGATGGAACTTGGAACTTTGAAAAAAGTGGGAACACTAACCCTACCACCTCCCTGTCCTTGCTGCTGCCTCTGCCCCGCCAGACCCCAACCCTCCACATGCCGACGCCGCCGCTGTGCTCCACTCCAGCCACACTCTTGCGCCCTGCCAGGCAGCCGCCAACTGGTGCCCCCTCCCAGACCCCGGGTTTCCACACCTCCCCCAGACCCAGCGCCTCTGCCTTCCTCGGCCGGGGGGACTTGGGTCCTGCTCTCTGACATCCCGTATGGAGACACCTCTGTCCGCAGCACCCAGAAAGTCCACGACCCAGCTCCCACATCTTTGAGACCCTTTTGGGGGGTATGGCCAACCACTTATTCCCTTTTTTATATATCAGCACCCCCAAATTCCATTCCAGGAGCAATTCTCCCCTGCACAATGTACTCTGGGCACGACTGCTGAGCACGAGGCCCTGAAGGCTGCCCAGCCAGGACAGCACGCAGTCCTTTCAATTAGATTCTTTCTCTTCTGAGACTGGAATTTGAATCCTACAAGAGCCTTTGAAGCTGACTGGGGCCACCCATCCCGGTGGGGACCCAGAAGTTCTGGAGCAGATCTTGCAAGGAACCACACCGCCTGCTGCAGAGTTACCTGGGTTCCTGGCCTTTTAACCCCATCAGCAGCCTCACCTCAGAGGCCACAAGCATCTTTCTGAGCGATTCCTTTCTGCTAAGTTGCTCAGAGCTTGTTTCTGTTGTCTGCCCCCCAAAAAGAGCCCGAACAGATCCTCTAAACTCCCCACCACATACACACATCACCGCCCAGGACCGAACCCACAGACACCCAGCACAGCCGGAGGGACTCGGGGTGCAACTTCTGCACAGCCAGGGCGGCCTCTGCCCTCACAGTCTCAGGGAGAAGCCAAGATTCCCGCCACTTAGTAATGAGCTTCCTTCCTCGCAGATCAGCTAATGGGATCCAAGGGAGCCAAAGAGTCAAGCGGGGGTGTTGTCTTTGCTTAAAATAAATAAACAAAGGTAACAATGAGATGTCACTGAGCATCGAAAGTGGGTATTTCTGCATACACTAAAAATATAAATTGCGCGCCACCGAATAAGCCTGGTACAGGCAAATCGTCATTCAATATCCAAAGAGCAAAGGGTTTACAAAATGCCCAGAGACTAGCAGACAGGAAGCGAAGTGGGCAGGAAAGAGCAGTGCCCAGGGTTGCAGGGAAAGAAGAAGCTATCTTCGGCACCCTCGCTACATCCCAAGAAAGCAGAGAGGGCTTAGCAACGAGGGAGGTATACACAGAAGTCAGCCAAGGAAATGAAAGAGGAAAGAGTTCTAAGATGTCTTAGAACTACCTCAGTCTTAAGCAGCCAGCATCAGTCTCCCCTGCAGCCCTGCAACCAGCTCCCCACCACTGGGCCCCTGCCTCTGCCTCACCCCCTATAGTCAGATCAAACTGTTACTCTGCTCAAACCCCCACCACCCAGCTTCCCACTCTTACCTTCCTGTCCTTACTGCCTACCACCCTCCTGGCAGGAATCTGCATGCTTTTGTGCGTCCTGCCACAGGGCCTTTGCACATTCTACCATAGGATCTTTGCACATCCTGCCACAGGACCTTTGCACGTTCTACCAGAGAATCTTTGGACATCCTGCCACAGGGCCTTGACACATTCTACCACAGGGCTTTTGCATGTCCTGCCACAGGGTCTTTGCACGTTCTACCACAGGGCCTTTGCAGTCCTACCACAGGGCCTTGGCACATACTGTTCCTTCTACCTGGAACCTCTTCCCCACAGTGTTCCCATGGCTTGCCTCTCACTTCCCTTCCTCAAGTCTCTGTTTAACCCGTCACCTCACACTGTAGCTAAGTTCTCAGTCTCCTACCACCATTTCCCCTTTCTGTTCATCTGTCTCCACCACTCTCCCAACATGAAACAGCATCTTTTGTCTGTGCTCTGTCTCCCGCAATGAGCTGGAAGCTCCATGAGGAGGAGGAGTTTGCTCTGTTCAGAACTGTCTCTACCACCTGGAACAAGGCACATCACAAGAGCCCATAAACAATGGTGTAAAGAATGAACAAATGAATTCCCCAAAGAAAAACACACAGCACATCCAGGATGCTGATATCTGAACAATCCGTGGCCAGGCTGGTTAGGAGCCGGCCTCAGAACACTGCCTGGCCTCCAGTCCCAGCCCTGTCACCTCCCGGATCCTGTCCCCCGGTCAGCACACTCTCACTGGGCCCAGTTCCCACCTCGGTGAACTGGGGTTAGTGACAGCCCCACCATCACAGCTGCTGGGAGGGCTAAAGGCATCACCAGGTGCAAGGCGAGGGGATGGTGTCTAAAGGACAGCCTGTGTCCAGGGCGTGACTTTTGTTTTCAGTGTTGCTTTTCTACAAACTTCAGCCTGGTGGCAGAAGCGCCAGGAGGCCCTCGACCAGCAGGGACAGTAGACAGGAGACAGCACGTGATGAGGCCATGGGGGGGCCTGTGATGACGGGGACAGGAGACCCAGGTTCCAGCCAGGCCCTGCGGCTCACCTGCTGTGCAGTTTCAGGGGCCACACAGCTTCTCTGCCGATCAAGGCAGGGCCCAGCGGCCACTGCTGCTCACAGGGTGGCCACGAGGCTCTAAATCCAACCACATCCTCAAGAAGACGGAATCGGTCCCCACCCTGCCCCATTCATCAGTCATTACCATATTTACACAGCAGCCACAGAGTCAAAAGGCCAGAGTTCAAAGGTGAAGCCTCCCACACGACCCTGAGCAGCGGCCCCTCTGGAGATGTAAGCAGAGCTTGGAAAGGCTCAATTACAAGGGCAGGAGTGTCACTGCATCTCACATTTCGGTCACAATATCATCCAAGAGCTGGGGGTTATACAGAGTAAATTATAGTAATTACTCCGCAGAGGGCTGGCTGTGTGAACTTCGGCTGATCTAAAACCTGGGAGGAGATTCAACTCCCGGGGAGTCGGGGGAGCACTCGGCCGACAACGGATGAGGCTCCGCCTCACATCAGGTCCCCGGGAAAGGGCGCCAGAGTCATTTAATCAACTCACATCTCGTCGCATCAAGCAGGAAAGCCTAGTGGTTACAAACACAGATGTCACTGTGATGAGCTGACTCTGTTCCCCGTACACCCCCCAAGCCAGACACTGTCCACGGAGGCCTCACACTCTGGGGAGTAGGGGCGATCGGGAAGGAGGGACGGAACCACCAGGTAATTTCTGCAACTGGGTCGCAGTCCGTGTCGGGACCATCGGGGCTGAATTCCTGTTGTGCCCTGGTGGACTCAGGAAAGGCGAGAAAAGCCTTGCGGGACCAGACGTCTGACTGGTAAGTGTCCCCAGGGCCTGAGTTCAGGCCCACTATTCACATTCATGGCAGAAGAAGGGCTTGATCACCCCTCAGGCAACTTTGTTGCCTCTGAGACCAGGAGCTTCCCAAGGATGGAAGTCAATTTCGTTCAGACTGTGGTGTGAGAGTCTGTTTGAGTCCCAACCGGCGGCTCGTGGTGACCTCGGGTGGCTTAGAGTGCTGTCGGCACTTGGGGACCTGAAGAAATCCAGCTCCTCCCTGCGGTGTCGATCCGGGTCAGGGGTTTATAGTGACGCACCATTAACACTAAGAAGCATGTAATTCTCCATCTGCAAGGAGAGCGGCCAGGCGGTCGAAGCAAAAGTTCCCCTGTGTCTGTCTTGAGTCTCCGTTCACTGGCAGGAATTGGCTAGAGAGATATCGCCAGGCCTTCCTCCAGGGATTCTGGGCAGGGGCTAAGAAGCCCACGAACATGGCCAAGACCTCAGAGGTCCTCCAGAAACTAGAGGAAAGCCCATCAGACTTTCATGAGACACTTTGTGAGGCTTTTAGGGTCTATACTCCCTTTGACCTCGAGGCCCCAGAGAATCACAGAATGGTTAATGCTGCCTTTGTTGGCCAGGCTCAGCGCAATGTGAGAAGGAAACTTCAGAAACTGGCAGGCTTTGCGGGCAAGAAGGCCACCGAGCTCCTGGAGACAGCAAATCAGGTGTCCATTAATCAAGACCGAGCACTGAGAAGGGAGGCCGATGAGCGGCTGAGGAAGAAAGCAAACCTTCTAGCAGCTGCCTTAGGATACCCCCACCCACCATGGAACAGGGAGGTCAAAGACAGGGGACAGGGGACAAGGCAGGAAGGCTCCATTAGGTCGGGACCAGTGTGCACACTGCAAGGAAACGGGGCGCTGGAAAAACGAACGTCCAAACCGCCAGAGAGGGAAACGGGTTCTTCCAACCCCCCTAGCGGCTACCCGTCCGAGCCACCTGAGCAGACCTGACAGCGCTGGCAGGGACAGACTCTGTTAGGACAGACCGGGCTCTTTGCAACTAGGCCCCACGAGCCCGTGGTCAAAATGAAAGTTGGGGGCCAGACTGGAGTTTGTGGTCGACACGGGGGCTGAACACTCTGTTGTTACTCACAAGGCAGCCCCCCTCTCAGAGCGGGAGGCCACTATCATGGGGGCTCCCGGAGCCAGGACCCGCAGGCCGTTCCGTGGCCCCCACAGGTGCCGGTTAGAAGGCCACCACGCGGTCCACGAGTTCTCGTATCTGCCAGACGGCCCGGTACCTCTGATGGGCAGAGACCTTCTGGCTGAAATGAAAGCAGAAATAGCCTTCACCCCAGGCGGCTCGGCACAGCTGCACTTAGCAAAGAGGCCGCTCCCACGATCCCGTCCTCAGCGCCACGACAGGAAGACTGGCGGCTGCACACCTGCCGACTGAAGAATCACAGTTGCCCCAGAACTAGAAGCAGAATTCCCGTCAGTCTGGGCGGAAGGGAATCCTTCCAGTGGTCAGCCCATGTGCCTTTGAATGGGGAGCGGCTCTCTTGGAGGGGCTGCCTGGAGGGTCTGGAGGCTTGCCCAGCCAGGTCAGTGGGATGCTGGCATCTGGCCTGTCCAGGTTTCTGGGTCAGGATTTGGGGTGCATCCTACTCAGTACGTGGATGACCTCTTGCCGGCCGGCCCTGCTTGGGCTCAGTGCTGGGAGGGAGCAAGGGCCCCGCTGCAGCTCCTGGCTGAGGCTGGCTGCTGGGTCTCTAGGAAGAAGGCTCAGATTTGCTTGAAAGAAGCCAAGTTCCTAGGCTTCCGAGTCACCCAAGGGAAACGGGTTGGGGACTAAGAGAAAGCAGGCGGTATGTGCCCTCCCAGGTCCCGCTACTCGGTGGCTGGTCCGAGAGTTTCCAGGATTCTGTCGCATATGGACCCAGGGTTTTCAGAGCTGGCAAAGCTCCTCTCTGAGGCCTCAAAGGCGAGGAGAAGGCGCCCCTTGTCTGGGGTTCTGAGCAAGGGAAAGCGTTCACAACTATAAAGACAAACTCACCGAGGCACCAGCCTTGGGGGACCCCCAGACGTGACCCAGGACTTCAGCCTGTTCGTGCCTGAGAGTGGAGGGGTAGCTCTGGGGGTGCTGACTCGGGAGGCTGGGCCCCGGCAGAGACAGGTGGCTCATCTTTCGGGCTGGCCGCCTTGCCTTGGAGCTCTCGCGGCCACTGCGCGGCTGGTTGGGGAGGCAGACAAGCTTGCAATGGGGCAAAACCTAGGCGCTGGGGTGCCCCATTCTGTCATCACGCTCATGGATGTCGGGGGACAGCACTGGCTAACTCGTGCCCGGATGGCCCAGTACCAGGTGCTCCTGTGTGGGGACCCACGGGTACGATTGTAAGGACCCTGGACCCCGCCACCTTCTTGCCTGTGGCTGCGGGGCCCCCGAGCCTGACTGCCTGGAGGTCCCTGATGAGTCTGTTCTCTCCGCCCCGACCTGACAGACGAGCCCCTGCGAAACCCTGAGCCGTTCTTCACGCAGATGCTAGTTTCACAGACGAGGGCAAGAGACACGCCGGCTAGGAGCTGTGCGGGACTCTGCGTCTGCAGAGACGAGCCTCGCCTGAGGGGTGTCAGCCCAGAGCGCAGAG